>JARVZY010002535.1:0-72500 GCA_030686995.1 Artemisia argyi
TATGTATATGTATATATATATATATATACGTATATATATGTATATGTATATATATATATATATATGTATATGTATATATATATATATATACGTATATATATATATATACACACACATATATATATATATATATATATATATATATATATATATATACGTATATATATATATACGTATATATATATATACGTATATATATATATATATACGTATGTATATATATATATATATATATATATATATATATATATATATATATATATATACGTATATATATACATATATATATATATATATGTGTATATATATGTATATATATATATATAAAAAGCAAGAAGCAGAAGGAATTTCTCCTCCTCTTCTAGTAAGAGAATTCAGTGCAAGATGGTGGGATGCAGTTTCAGAAAATCAAGGCGACGATAAAGCAGTTATGAATTATTATAACAATCTTGTCAGATCACCAAGTCGAAGTCATTTTTCAAACAAGTCTTATACAGATGATGAAGCAATAAACAGAATACAAGCATGTAAATCAAGAGAAGAAATTCAAAAGATATTAAATGAAGTTAGAAGATCTCCTACTCCAAGTGAAGAAATATATCAAGATTCTCAAGATCCATATGAAGATGATGAATATTTAAGTTAAAATCAATTATAATAAAGTTTTCAAAATTATTATATCAAAGATGTAACATAAATGTGTCGTGTCCTTATATTAAATTAATATATTAAAGATCAACGATTTTCCATTATCAAAATAAGACAAGAAACTTTTTGAAGATAAAAGACTTTTATAAAGAAGAAAATTATTGAAGTTCATGCATCAGAAATAATGGAGCAAATGAAGACAAAAGACTTTTATAAAGAAGAAAATTATTGAAGACAAGAGGCAATAATGGAGCAAGTAACTGGCATTTGTAAGTCATTTACAATTATCGAACCGGCATCTTCAAGTTGCAATTTCATGCTATAAAAGGAGAAGACCTCAAGAATGAAAGGCAGGTTTTCTTTTATGAAGAAAAAACAATCCATTGTATTATCCACCACCCAATGTTCAAAAACCTTAGATTTGCAAATTCGTATATCTCCAAGTTCTTCTATAGTTCAGTCAATTCCCGTTGAATCTCCTTGTAATAATTCAGAAACAAATAATAAAGGTATCTTTTTATAATTCTCTTTTTCATTTAATATTTACATTATACTTTGTCTTTATATATAATCATCTTCAATTATTTTCAAATGAGTGAAACAAAGATACAAATGAATAATAATCATAATCGATATTATAGTCATTTTCTAAAATATCTATATATTAGAAGAAAGTCTATGTTACGTGAAATAGAATATGTTAAGAATGAAATAAAAGAAAACAAAAAATTTATATATATTGGTTTTCAAAATATTAATATTAATTGGTACTATAAAACATTAGAAAGTAGTTTAAAAGAAAATATGAGAACAATAATAGTAATTAGATCTAAACTAGTTATTTGTTAAATATAAAACTTTATTTTCACGATCCTACCACAAATGGTATCAGAGCCAAGTGCTCTATTTTGAGGAGGTAATGGTATAGAATCTATGCAAAATGAGTTTATGATTTCTTAGAAAAAATGCTTTTGACCAAGCTTCTTGATAATCATAATAATTGTATCCTGGATATTCTGGAAAACGGGTTAAAACTTTATTGGTATAAGGTTTAATTCCCCAATCTTCTAGGGATAAAACTTTACGTATTTTGACTTTAGAGCTTCCAATAAGCTCTGGATTATCACGATCTGGAGTATGAAAAACTTCAATAGATCCACTTTCTACTAGAATTGTTTCATAATATTCTCTTGTCTGAAAATCATTGTTATAAAAATGAGTATTATTGGGAAAAATATATTTGATAAGAGTGCCAAAACTTTGATTTAACTTTTCTTCTTCTTCAGGTTCGAGAATCTTAACAACTTGGCGATTTGGATTTACTTTGGGATCTGGTTTATTAGGATTCTTAGGCATATTGGAAGATGAAGCAGTTGATAAATAAGAATTTTGACTTGGAATATTATTCGGTATAGAGGCTAAAGCTGAGTAAGTTGCTCTTGGAGATGATTGGTTGGGTGAGAAAGGGGACAAAGTCCTTCTTGGAGATTGAGAAAATAATGATAAAGGTGAAAATATATTCTGAGATATACTTGGAGGGGTTGATGGAGAAGATAATCTAGGCCTTGGTATAGGAATAATATGTTTCTTGTTTGAATTCATCCCTGTAAAAATTCTCTTGATAAGAAATCTGGAAGAGAATTATTTTCTCCTTTTATTATTTCGATTTCAAAATCAAAATTACTTAATATAGCTTGCCATCTTGCAAAAATTTGTTTTGAAATTAAATTTTTAACATCTTTTTCTAAAATATATTTTGCTGAAGAACAATCGACTCTAATAAAAAAAGGTTTCACATATAAATCATCTTCAAATTTTTGAATATTTAAAACTATACTTAATATCTCTTTTTTAACTATAGAATAATTCTTTTGTGTATTATTCCAAGATCCTGAGAAAAATCTTACTAGTTGTTCTTTATTATCATTCTTAAATTTTTGTTTTAATATACCACCGTATCCAATATCACTTGCATCTGTTTCAACAATAAGACTTGCTTCTGGATTTGGTATAGTTAAACAGGGTAATTCTTTTATTTTACTTTTTATAAGTCTAACTACTTGAGTATGTTTTTCTGTCCAAGGTTTAGGATTTTTCTTAAGTCTATCATATAATGGTTTACATATACTTCCTAAATCTTTAAAGAAATCATGAATATAATTTAAACATCCTAGAAACCTTTGTAATTGTTTTTTATCTTTAATTTCTTCTGGAAATTTATTAGAAAATTGTAGACTTCTATCAATAGGTTTAGTAGTTCCTTGAATTATATCATGTCCTAAGAATCTTATTTCTGTTTGAAATAAAGTTATTTTAGTAGGAGAGACTGCTAACCCATTTTTATATATGAGATTGTAGAATATATTTAAGTGTTTAAAATGCTGATCTATATTCTTAGAAAATATTAAAATATCATCAATATAAATTATAGCAAAATTACTTATAGGAATAACTATATCATTCATTATATTTTGAAATTCTGAAAGAGCATTTTTTAAACCAAAAGGCATAACATTTCATTCATAATGACCAAAAGGGACATTAAATCCTGTTTTATATTTATCCTTTTCTTCTATTTGGATTTGCCAAAATCCTGATTTCATATCAAATTTAGAAAATATTTTTGAATCATATAATCTTTTTAATAAATCTCTTTTATCTGGAATAGGATATCTAATCCATTTTAATACTTTATTTAATGGTTTATAGTTTATAACTAATCTTGGTACTCCTCTTTCGATTTCAACACTGTTCATAACATAGAAAGCTGAACAAGACCATGGAGACTTTGAAGGTCTTATAAGATTTTTATCTAATAATTCTTGTATTTCTGTTCTACAATGTTCTACTAATTCTTCATTCATATGTATAGATTTAGATTTAGTGGGAATATCTTTTTCATTAAACTCTTTTATATAAGGTAAACTAACAATATGTTGTTTTCTTTTCCAAAAAGCATTTGGAGTAGTAGCACAAACATTCTTTTTAAATTTCTCATCTATTTGTTTTATTTTATTTTGTATAATAGTAGTTTGTAAATGATTATTTATTATTTTATCATTTATTTCATTTATCAAATATTCTATATGTTTCTTTTTATTATCTATAATATTTATTTCTTTTGTTATCATTAGTATAGCAAACTCAAATAATATCTTTTTTCCCAAAACTTTTATGGTTAATCCCTTTTCATTCACCTTAAATGGATATAATTGTGTTATAAATGGTTGACCTAAAATAAGTTGAGAACCCATATTCTTAACTAATATTAAGTTTGTTTTATAACAATAATTATTATTACAGACATGAACATTTGATAATTTATATCCTATTTTTAATTTATCTCCAGTAACTCCAGATAATCTTTGTGATGACTTTTCGTAATATTTGACTGGTACTAATCCTTCTTGGATACAATTTAAATCTGCTCCAGAATCAACTAAAGCAATTAATGATAATTTATAATCATTATTTATTACAATATTTACTTTGATATACCACCATTGAGTACATATACTTTGTATATTATTTATAACTAAATTATTAGATGTTCCTGTATCTTTAGTATTTTCAACTTCTTTTTCTTTTCATTTTTCTATTATATTCATTTTTTGTTTGATAATAGCTATTTCTGCTTTAATTGTTTTTATTTCTTCTTGTAATTCTGGAATAGTTATAGGTTTAGTGTTTTTATTAAATCTTTTAAATATTTCCATAAGATTATAATCTTGTGTTTCTTCTATAGTATTATTTTCTTTTATTTTTTCTTTTAATTTATCTAAATATATTCTTTTTACTTCTTTATCTTCAATTTTTTCCATTAATTTAATTAATATTTTAATTTCTTCATTATCGTCAGTTATACCATTTATCTTATATTCACAAACACAATTACCTAAACATTCACATTCTTCTGATTCATTGCTACTACTTGATTCCTTTTCTACTATATTTAAATCATCTTCTCTATAATCAAATATATCAGATTCACTAGATTCTTCATTTATCATTATTTTAAGAATTTGTTCTTTATATTCTTCTGGTATATTTAACTCATTTATCTTCTTTTTAATATAACAGTTTCTAGAGGTATGACCAGGTTTTCCACAATTATAGCATATTATCGTGTCTTTTGTTTCTTTATTATAAGTATATTTCTTTCTTTTATTTTTATATTTTTTGTTATAATTTTCATTCTTATTATCTTGTGTATAATTTCTTCTAGGTTTTCTAAACTTATTATATCTTTTTTCTCTTCTGTATTTCTTATTACTAGATGATGGTAACTTTAGCGGTTCATATCGATATTGTTCACAAAAATTTCCTAATTCATTTCTATTATTAATACCTTCTTTTTTAATTTTAGCTTTTAATTTTAGATCTGAACATATAGCTAAACCTTCTTGATTAATTTATTTATTTCTTATTCTTTCTGCAAATAACTTAGGTAATCCTGCTATAAGTCTTTCTTTCCAATATGCTTCTTTACAATCAGACCTAAGCATTACTTTAGATAAGAAAATATCCTTATACCATCTAAAATCTTGTAATTTTCTACAATTTAGGTTTAATAAAACAGCAGCACTTCTTTCTTGATAAGCTGCTGGATTTCCTACAAAATTTTTAAGTATAGCAAAAATTAAAGTATTAACGCAGTCATTTATTTCAGTTTCAATTTCTAAATTATTTTCCTTTTTTATGATCTTCTTTTTAGCATTATATATTGTTTCTTTTTCTTCCGGTGATACATACATATCCCACCATCCTTTTAAACTTCCTGTAAAACCACTAATTAAAGCTTTAAAAACTCTTTGTTCATCATCTTTATTATGTGACTTATAAGCATTAGAAGCCATAGTCATTTCTTGTAATAAATTTATAATTTGGTATTCTGAACATCCATCTATATTCCATTCATATATACAGCTACCATCATACCTAGATTGAACTAAAGTATGACGTTCTTCATATTGTAAATCTGGTGGTGTGGGTCGAGGATAATAATTCCTTGTTTCTGGTTTTGGTGTATAATAATTATTTTTTATTTTGTTTATCTCATAATCAAATTGTTCTTCTAATTCTGATATATTATCTTCTGAATCATTTTTATTTATAACATTTATATTTTCATTAGATATATTTAATTTAGCTAATTTATTTTCAATTTATCTTAATATAGAATCTTGTTTTCCTAAATTAATTGTTGTATCAATATTACATGGTACAAATAAAGGATTTTCTTCTATTTGAATTTTCTTTTCATTATTTGATGAAGTACTAACTTGTTTACTATTTTCTATTCTATCTAGTTGTTGTCCTATAGTATTTAACATTTCATTTGTATAATTATTTTGATATATTATTGTTGATAATGATTTCTTATCATTATTATCATGTTTAGATAGAGGTTGTCCTATATATTCTTTATTATCTTTTTTAATTATAATATCTTGACAAGGTGGATGTGAACTTATTATAGGATTTTTAGATTTTGGGTCATAATATACTTTATTTATATAATCTGTAGTAACTTCTATTTTTTCTATAAAGGGAAAATTAATTTTTTGTTCAATACTATATAGATGAAACCATGTAAAAAATAGAATATTTACTTTATTATTAACAATATATAATTGTCAATCTATATTATGCAACATTCTTTCTTTTTCATCAAATTTTAAATAATACCATATTAATTTTTCATTATTATAGTTATTAAACATTTCATCTGATAAAAATTCTATTTCCATTTTAAAAGGAATATTATTTATTATTTCCATTTTTAATAAACTAATCTTTTTAGTTGTTCTAATTTTTCTTTTAAATAGAGATTTTGTAAGGTTAGATTTAATATCATATCTTTATGTGTTTTTCTACTAAAAACATTTTCTCCCGTATATAATTCTTCTTTAAATATTTTTATTGATTTATTATTTCTTAAGATAGACCCTTGAAAATGTTTTATTTCTTTTTTAAGATTATATTGGTATAAACTCATATTCAACAAATAACTAATTGTGATCTTTCTATGTCTATCTTATCATGTGTTATTTTTAAATTATCAATTAATACTTTTAAAGCCCAATTTATTTCATAATTTCGGAAGTTTCCAAAATTAACAAATGTATAATTTTCTTTTTTCATATTTTTAACATTTTTTATCTATGACCTTATTGATTTTTCTTGTTTATATAATCTTTTTAAATAATTAATATGCTCTTGATTTTTACTATTTCTTAATTGTATTTTTGTATCACTCATAATTTTCTCTATAATATTCTACTTCAGATCTAGTAGGTTGATCAATAAAATCATCACTTGTATTATCATCTTCATATAATGGTTTAGGAATAGATGTATTAAAATCTACTCTTTTAAATTTCATAGATTGTGTTCTTCTTAAATTTGGAATACCAGTTGATGTAGAAGGAATATGATATGAGTGTCTAGCAGAACTTATTTTATCATTTCTAAATATTATATCTATATTACCATTAAAATGATCTATAATATTATTTACTTGAGTATTAATTTCTAGGGGTTTAGGTTCTATAATTTCTTTAAAATTCCATGTTTGATTTCTAATAATTTCATCCCATTTAATCATTTTAGGAACAGTTATATTGGAATTTTGAAAATTAGATTCTATAAGCAAAGTTTCATTAATAGATTTTTCTTTTTTATATTTTGGTTCTATAGTGGTAGTCATAGTCTTATAATATACTCTATATATTAAAACTAATGGATCAGATCATTCTTTTATTTCAATTTCTTTTAATTGTAAATTTAATGTTAAAACGTCTAATATATTTTTATCAAATAGAGATATTGTATAATCAGGATAAGCTTGAAAATATATTGGACCATTACATATATTAGATTCTCCTAAAGCTAATAATGACTGATTAAAGTTTGTTAATCTAGCATCTCTTAATACAATACATATAGGAGCATTAATGCCTAATCTTGTCATAGGTTTTATAGCTACTTGAACTAATCCAATATGTAAAAATTTATAATTTTTTCTATGTTCTTGTATAGCTCTTGAAGAAAATAATTTTATTTCTTGTTGATTTCTTAATAAAGGTATAGTTTTTTCAGTAGTTTTGATAGAATAACTTTGAAACCAATCAAAAGTTCCTTGTTTATATAAAGTTCTAATTTCTACTCTAGGTATATTCCAATTATGTCCGATTATCTCCGATATTTTTGACCATGATTTGGTAACTTGGTGATGAAAGTCTTCACAATCATTCCCTCTTCACTAAACTTAAACCCATTTCCATAATTCCCTATTGTTACAACTTGGAAATGGGTTTAAGAATGATTTGGTAACTTCGGCAGAAACAGAGTCAATCTGCTGATGAAAGTCTCTCAGCAGAATCCTTGCAAGTTGTAAAAATTTCTTCAGTTAATAAATGGATTTTTACTGTGCCACCCAACTCGCATTTATCACCAATACACCTTGACTCCGCCTATAAATTCATCTCATTTCACCCAAAGTTTAAACCCTAATTCATTTCAAACCCTAAATCCCCAAATGCTTCACAATTAAGCAAATTCAACCATGTCCACTAAACCAGAGGTCATTGATCTCATCACTTCCTCATCATCATCATCATCATCATCAAGTGATAATTCACATCAACTATTCCGTTACCCGTATCAAGACATTCCTCGACCTTTTAAATCCCCCTTTCTTCCTTCATCGGAAGATGAAAGTGTGGTAAACCCTAGTAACACATCCAGAGAATCTGATGATTCTACAAAACGTCTAGAGCCCATCTTCAACAGATCGGTGAAAGAAGAGGATGAAGCTGAGTCCAATTCTTCACAGTCACGACCCAGTCGAAGGAGGTGTAACCCTCCTCTTCCAAGGTCAAGGGAAGTGGTGCTCGGCCTTTCTGCTCCAGGATCTAATTCTACATCTCATGGATGCAAAAGAAAGGTCAAGAATCCAGAGGTGGAGGGCAAGGGAAAAGGGAAGAGGGAGTAGGAGGTGGTGTGATGTTGCCAGGGACCAAAGATATAAAGTTAGGTTCTTGAGCATCATCAACATCGTTTTCATCAATCCATCCTTCCATTGTCATCTTCACCTTCTTCATCATACTGAATTGTCCATTTGATGCATCTCGAAGATGTCCAATAGATTTTGTATAGGGATGGCCTTATGTAACATTTGAAGTTGAGTGTAAACTGTATGTTGCATTTGAAGTTGATTGTAAACTGTAATTTGTTTCTTTAATGAATGAGCAACATCTTTTGATATATTCACTTGTGTTCTGTTTCAGTATATCTTCATTAACGTAAACACTGAGTGAATCTTGTACTGATCTTCATTATAGAAAGCCATCTTAGAAAACTTCAACTTCACTTAATGGACTTCAAATGAGACTTACTAACAATTGATGACAATTCACACAGGCAATCTGCAAAATAGACACAAAGAAACAAACAACCAAAACACACAACTGCTACTAACATTAGTTGGTTAGTGTACAAAAACTCATAAACCATGAACTACAAATTGTACAAAGTTTTTACAACTACAATCCTCCCTTGAGGCATTTGCCTCCCCTGAGGCCTATGCCTCCCCTTAAACGTTGCAGTTAAGGGTTTAGCATTCCAATATGGACCACAAGGTACTCAAACCTTGGTCCATCAAAAGCTTTTGTCAAAAGATCTGCCACATTTTCTTCAGTTGGAATCTTAAGCACCTTTATCAAATGTTTTTCATATGCATCTCTAATAAAATGGTGCCTAATCTCAATATGTTTAGTTCTACTGTGAAACACTGGATTTTTAACTATGCATATGGTGCTTTGATTATCAATAAAAATTGTTGTGTTCATGAAATTATACCCATAATCCAACAATTGATTCTGAATCCATAGCACCTGTCCACAACAATTGGCAGCAACAACATACTCTGCTTCAGTAGATGAGGTAGCAACAATGGTTTGTTTCTTGCATTGTCAAGAAATCAACCTTCTTCCAAGAAATTGGCAACCTCCAGTTGTAGACCTCCTATCCAGATTAGCACCAGCATAATCACTGTCACTATAAGCTTCCAGCTTAAAAGGAGACTCTTTTGGGTACCAAAGTCCAAGGTTGGGCTGGCCTTTTAAGTACTTGAAGATCTTCTTCATAGCATTCAAGTGGGAAGTAAGTGGAGTGACCTGATGTCTAGAGCAAGCACTCACAGCAAAAGTAATATCAGGCCTAGAAGCTGTCAGATACATCAAAGAACCAATCATTGATTTGTACAAATGAACATTCACAGCAGGATCTAGATCAAGATTGTTCTTTGGTTTAGGAGCTTCATATGGTGTAGTGGCAGTCCTGACATTCTCCATATCAAACTTCTTCAAAATGTCTCTCACATATTTATCTTGACTAATAAATATGCCATCAGGTTTCTGCTTAACTTGTAGACCCAAAAAGAAAGTAAGTTCCCCCATAACACTCATCTGAAACTCTCCCTTCATTAACTCCTCAAATTCCCTGCACCAAGCTTCTTTAGTGGAGCCAAAGATTATGACATCCACATAAACCTGCACAAGAATGATATCCTTGGAGTTCTTCTTGATGAAAAGAGTTTTGTCTATTGCACCCTTTCTGTAGCCATGCTTCAGTAGAAATGAGGAAAGCCTAGCATACCAAGCCCTGGGTGCTTGATTGTAACACCCCCAAAATACCGCAGCGGAAGACTGTGTCACTGGGGTGCTACTTCATAATACAAAGTACAAGTTATAGAAAACGACCTCTAAATGAGACGTTTTGAAAAGTTACCATTCGATTAATGAATTCAAAGTTACAAACATGAGATTCCAAAGTATGATACATAAATGTATACAAAATGTTTTGAATTGTAAATGATAAAAGCGTAAGTCTTCAGAATATGCAGCTTGACTCTAAGTTCCACGCACTAGCTATCGCCTCACTAACCTGAGATAAACATGCTAAAGTGTCAACACAATGGTTGGTGAGTTCATAGAGTTTGTCTTAAAATAGTTGAAAAGCCTATAAAGAATGTTCACACAGCAAAGGCATTATGAATCCACTCAGTTGCAAGTCCCGCTCATAACAACACTTGCAACCTGTGTGTTCACAACCCACTGCTAACATATATAGTATGATTAAAACATGTATAAGTTCATCAAAACAATTAAGCAATTAGTAGTGAGTCTCTACTTCATCTCCGAAGACTTCACTTGGGAGCCAATTCCTAAAGACAACTGGGAGCCAATTCCCAAAGACAACTGGGAGCCAATTCCCAAAGACAACTGGGAGCCAATTCCCAAGGACAACTACTAGCCAATAAATAGAATAACACAATTAAGTATAACGCAGTCATGTATGTATGCAATCAAGTATAACACAGTCAAGTATAAACGTTTTGAGTATTTGTACAAGTAAGCAAGTAGTTGAGCATGTGTCTCCCCCAAAGAGTTAAGACAAGTATGAAAAGAGTAGGAGCTATGACTCACCTTAAGCTTAAGTAATGAGAAATGTAAGTGGTAGTCGAATCGTGAAAGTCTCTAAGAGCAGCCTATAATAGAACGTTGCGACTTAGGTTTGGAGTAACGTCTAAGAATACGAAGAATTGCCAATATATGTCTTGCATAATGTTCATGATGTGGTACTTAGTATATAGTGTAAGTTTTTGAATATAAATGGTTTATGAAACATGTATAGGTTGTATATCTCTTACTACCGTTCGGGCCGACATAATTCAAAAGTCATGGAGTAAACGTTCGAGGAGCCAGGACACTTTAATTTGTAAATCCACAACTCATCTCGACGGCTTACTTAATGAACTCCTCACATGAGGCTCCCTACTATTGTAGTATTTGATAACATATATATAAGTTTTTTATCTTTAAAAGTTATATGGTCTTTAGCCGTGGCTTTGCCGTGACCTTGGTCATTGTTACCATGGTCTTGAGACTCAACCTTGGCTTTAGCCATGGTTGTGGTCTTGGCTTTAGGTCATTAGACCTCTTGGTCTCATCTAATTATAATCATTATATAGTGACTTTGGTATATATAAAATAGCTGTTAAGAAACTGAAGAAAATCTCATTCGTTATTGATTTTCTGGAGACGTGCTCCTGAGTTTTTGAAGAAAACGTGATTCCGGACAACTTTCGTGCTTTAACTTTTTCATGAAACGGACTAGAAGGGCCTCTTTTTGCGTGTTTTATGTTCTGTCACAGAAAGTATTTGGCAGTTTTGCCGTAAAGTTTTGGTAATTTCAAATGGTCATAACTTTTGACTCGGGTACTCGTTTTGGGTGATTCAAATTGCTATGTTTTCCTTGTTAAGTCCTCTTTAACAGTAGGTAAGTGTCAAATATCATAGTTATACTATTTTAGTCGTGGTTCTCCATAAAAGTCACTAGTTTACTTGTTTAAATAACATAAGTTAACATATATATACCATAACTTGTTTTACTAGTTTTTATTTATCATGAACATAATAACAAGACAATATATAGCATGAAAGAAACATAATAAGCATGAAAATGATATTGAGCAAGAAAGTGTAATAGGATTTGCTTACAACTTTTGGCTTTCTAAAGAAAGGAAGTCAAGTATGAAACTAGGACACTAAACCTATGCTTGCAAACCCTTCACCACAACTCTTAAAACCCTTGCTAGCCTTGATATAGACCTTGTGAAAACCATTTAACTTCAGCCCTAGTAACCTTGTGTAGCTCCTAATTCAACCATGGAATCACCAAACAAACTTAAGAACTAGGTAGAGAATACTAAGACCTTGAACTTTGTAGTGTAACTTGTAGTTTGAAGATCAAAGGATCATGGTGCTAGGGATTTATGTGTGGCGTTTTTATTATGAAGAAAGGAAGGAATGAGCTTGTATTTATACTATGAAGAGGAGGTTAGGAAGGTGTTTAGGAAATTCTCTAAACTTGGTGACCAAGTTTAACTTGGAGCCAAAGTTTAACACTTGTTCTAATCCTAGGGCTAGAGTCATGAGATTAAGCCACATGGGTTGATTCCCCCCCCCCCTAGAGGCGGTTCACAATACTTGGGGAGGAAGTGTTGGCTTTTGATGGTATTATCCTACTTATGTGACTAGTTTTGGACCCGTAAAATGCTAACCGTAAGTTGTTAAGTCACGAAACGTAAAACCGGGTATCCTAAAAATATGAAACTTATAAATATGCTAGAACTTATCAATATACTCCATAATAAAATATAAAATGAGTGGTAGGTTCTATTAGGGTGCTCAAACCCTACTAAAACTGGAAACACGGGTCTAAAACGCGTAATACGTAAAACGTACGAAAGTTGCGTAAAATTTAGAAAAGTAAAATGTAACTTTTCTAATAGGATACTAATGACTTAAAATGACTTATAATGTCTAGGCTGGGCTCTGTCTAGTGTCGGTTGGTATTTAATGTCTTTAAACTTAAAACCGTAAGCCTAAAAATCAAGGAATGATTTATAAAATCAAGGAATGATTTTTGGTCAAAGGAGGAGGGAAAAATATGTTGACTTATTCCAAAAATGTGAAAACTCAAATTGTCTTAGAAACACAGTGCAGGTATAGGCTAAGGTTACGGCTAACTAAAAGTGCTTAAAAACGAAAATTCCTGTTTCTCACGGCCGAGGTTTATTTGGTCATGTTTTTCTTAGTCATGATTAATTCTCAAATTAATCATGAGAGTACTAAACATTTTTCTGATGCGGGGTCACTTAACGCGGTCGAGTTTCGTTGTGTGTAGAATTTTTGAATGACGTTTTACCCTAAAACGTGTAATTCCTTAATAACTTTCACCAAAATGATCTGATGAGTGTCAAACTTTTAATTTGCCATGGAAATGATTTATCACTCGAGGCCAAGAAACAAAAATCAAATTTCGGGAAAATTTCGGGAAAAATGAATAGTAAAAGTGAATAGTAAAATTTCCAGGAATAGTAATTAACCTGAAATTGCGAATTGTTACAGTCTCTACCCCTTAAGGAGAACTTCGTCCCGAACTTCGCCCTGGGTGCTTGATGAAGACCATAGAGAGCCTTTACAACCTTGTAAACATGTTTTAGGTGTTCTGGATCTTCAAAACCTTTAGGTTGAGTGACATATACTTCTTCTTCAATTTCCCAATACAGAAAAGCACCTTTGACATCCATCTGATACACCATGAATCCCTTATAAGATGCATAGGCCAAGAAGATCCTTATGGCCTCAACTCTTGCAACAGGTGCAAACACTTCTGTGTAGTCAATTCCTTCTTCTTGTCTGAACCCTTGTTCCACTAATCTTGCTTTATTCTTGACCACAATACCTCTGGCATCCCTTTTATTCTTCAAAATCCATTTGGTTCCAATTGCAAACTTCCCTTCAGGCAAAGGAACAAGTATCCAAACCTGCTGATTCTTGAATTGTAGCATTTCATCATGCATTGCTTCAAGCCAACTAGAGTCTTCAAGTGCTTGAGCAACACTGGTTGGTTCCAGTTGAGAGAGAAAGCAAGCAAAGAGGCAATGCTTAAAATCAGGATGATTGTCTCTTTGTTGATTGGACATATAGGAGAGAAAAGCAATTTCACCAAATTTGGAACTAGCCACAGTACTCCTAGTTCTTACAGGATCTTGAGGATCACCAATGACATTAGTGATAGGATGTGCAATATTGATCCTTTTGGTAGCAGTGGTATTGACATCAATGGTAGAGTCAAGATTGTTCAAAGTAGGTTCAAACTCAGTATCATATGAAGATGATGTGAAGATCCCAGCCTTTGGACGATGATTTCCAAGATCCGAAGGACTTGGAAACCTGGTAGTCGGTTCTTCAAGATCTGAGGACACACTTGTAGGAAGGGGAGTGGATGCATCAGCACCTTCAGCAGAATTGGTGGTGTCTGGAGAAACAGAAGAACTGCTGGCAGTGGGATCGCCAGCAGTGGGATCAACTCCATTGACTGGTTGTGCTGAATGTTTCTTGGCTTCTTGGCTGGCTGCATACTCTTGCTTCTTGAGTCTAGCAAGATCCTCTGCATAGTGTGACTCATCTTCATCCTCATTAGAAGTGTCTTTGGGACTCTTACCTACAAAATGGTTAGGGGAAAAGGAAGGTACAACAATGGTTTGTTCATTATGCTCAGAATCACTACCTGAGTCATCCTTCAAAGGAACATCTTTATCAGTAGGAGACACTTGAGTACCTGCAGATTGGTTAGCCACAAATCTAGTATATCCTAGATAATCAGTTAAGTAATCAAGGTCAAAATACCAAGCATGACCTTCCCCCTGAACATGTGGCTTATCTTCTAGGTATCTCAGGTTAAGTGTCTCCTCAATCTTTTTGGACTTTAGATTATATACCCTATAAGCCTTGCTATGGGCTGAATAACCCACAATATATCCCTCATCAGCTTTTACATCAAACTTTCCCAATTGATCACTGGTATTCAAAATGGTCACATGACATCCAAAAGGTTTAAGGTAGTGTACATGTGGAACTTTCCCTGTGAGAAGTTCATAAGGTGTCTTGTAATGGGGTCTGGTAATAGATACCCTATTCAGAACATAACAAGCAGTACTTACTGCTTCAGTCCAGAACATGGTGGGTAACTTAGAGTCTGCAAGCATGGATCTTGCTGCCTCTATTAAGGTCCTATTTTTCCTTTCAGCAACCCCATTTTGTTGTGGGGTCCTCGGGTTACTAAAGTTCCTTTTTATCCCTTTAGACTGACAGAGGTCAATTAATACAACATTTTTAAACTCTGTCCCATTATCACACCTAATTCCTTTAACCTTTTTGTTTAGTTGATTTTCAACAAGGGTAATGAATTCTTTTAAAACTGTAGGTGTTTCATCTTTAGTTTTCAAAAAGAATACCCAGCAAAACCTACTATAACCATCAGTGATTACCGGACAGTAGTACTTGTGATCAATGCTCATGACTTGAGTTGGACCAAAGAGATCCATATGCAGCAGCTGAAGAGGTTCTGTGATCATGTTCATAGCTTGAATTGCTTTGTATGAGGCTCTGTGTTGCTTTCCTTTGTTGCAAGCAACACAGTTATGTTCATTAGTGAAGATTTTGGAGGGAAGACCTTCAACTAGACCAAGTTTTGAGAGTTTGTTGATGGTCTTGAAGTTTACATGAGCCATCCTCCTATGCCATCTGGTAGACTCATCCAGGGTTGCTTTAGCCACCAAACATGTTAGATCTCCTTCTGGTTTGACATTGTCCAAGTTGAATGTGTACAGATTGAAGTTTCTTGGAACTCTGAGCAAGATAGTTGTATCTTCAGGAAGTTTGAAGTCTTTGGAAAGCACAAGACATTCATCCTCAGAGAAGAACACTTTGTTCTTAGTGTCACAAATTTGTGATACAGAGAACAAGTTAAAGTGTTGTAGTTCCTTAACATAGTACACATTCTCAAAATCCAGAAGAGGAGTTCTAATTGTTCCTTTCCCAGTGATTCTACCATCTCCTCCACCAAAAGTCACAATGCCTCCACCTTCTATGGGTACAAAATCATGCATCTCTTCCTTGTTTCCTGACATGCTCCTGGAACAACCACTATCCACAATACCTACTTTTTTCTCTTTAAAGGATGATCCTACGATAACAACAATAATATACAAATATTAGTACACAATGGAGACTCAAGTCATTGCTGACTTGATTCTGCCTTGTGGATCATTAGAGGTAGGCCATGTAGATGTATAAGACCCACCATTGTTCTTGGGCCTCCATTGAAAGTTAGGTCCCCTTTTGGGCCAAGAACAACCTGCTGAGGACTTCACAGCAGTACCCTTATTTCCCATCCCTCTATTCATTGAGTCAAAACATCCAGGCCAATAACCATACTGAAAATAAGAACTAGTTGGTTTCACATATGGTCTAGCAACAGATCTTCTCCAAGGAAATTGAGAAGATGCATTAGCAGAATTATATCTGCTGATGTTGGGAGTTGCTTGTGGATCAAAAGGTTTTATATTTTTAATGTTATTCCACATTGGTCTAGGCTTATTCTAACTAACACATCCACCCATTCTTTGCTCATGATAAGTACAATCCTTAATCAAGTGAGATTTACTTCCACACACAAAACATTTCTTCTTCTTAGAAGATTTATTCAAATTAAAAGGTGTTCCAAAACATGCAGAAGTATTCAAACCACAAACATTCAAACCAGAAACATTAACAGAATTGTGCTTAACAGAATGAAAATTATTGTTTTGCAAAGAATTAAATAACAAGTCTTCAGAGAAAACTGTCTTGGAACTTGAGTCCTTAGCAACAACTCTAACAGGCTTGTAGGGAGTCTTGGGTGTAGTCTTGGGTGAGGTCTTGGGAAGGTCTGACTTTTCACTTGAATCACAACTGGGAAATGAAGTAGACCCTTGGTCAGAGGACTTGTCACTGTCAGAACAAGAGACAAAGTCAGTAGAAGAAGAATCAGGGTCTGGCAAGTCACTTGACTTTTTGCCATAAAGATGGTGTGATCCATCAAAGTCAACAGGTATGGACAGGTCAGTGGGCATGTGTTCACCCCTAATAGGTCCAGGTACAGCATGTAACACTCCTTCTTTTACAAAATTAGCTAATCCTGCTGGTGTAGTTTTTCTAGGGTCATCCCTTGCTTCCAATCCTACATACTTCTTAAATCCTAACCCTATCACAGAATTTGTAGGTTGAGAACCATAAAGTAAACTAGCTAAATTCTCTCCTGACATTTGCCAAGTTTTAGCTCTAGCTAATTCTTCATCTAATTTCTCTTTCAACCTTTGATTTTCCAAAACTACATCAGCTTTTTCTTTTTCAGTCCTTTTTAAAACAATATTAGTGCATTCTAAATCACTTTCTAACACTCTTATCTTTTCATCATAAGCTAGCTGATTCTTTTGAAACAAACCTTTTGTTTTTCTACAGTTTTTAAAGCCTTTTTATAAGCCTCAACTTCAATATAGCACTCATTATATTTAGGTTTTAAGTCATCATATGCTACCTTAAGTTCATTATATCTTTCACTACAACCAAAGACACAATTGTGTACCTGAGAGATGAGGGCAACTTGGTCTTTCTTGTCCTCTGGGGTACAGCATGCCAACAAACCACTCTGCTCAGAACTAGAAGCTTCATCAACTTCAGGATCATGAGCCTTCCAGTCCACATGGTCATCCAGAGATATCAATACCTTGGAAGATCCAGCTTCTACCTGCTTCTTCTGATAGGTGGTATACCTAACTTCATCACTACCCTTCCTGTCCTTGCATTCTCTTGAGAAGTGACCCATCTGGCCACATGTCCAGCACTTGACTTTCCTTCTGTCAAATCTTGCAGGATCTCTTCCTTGGAAACCAAACTTTCTCCCTGTCTTGCTCTCAAACCTTTTAATGTTTACAGAGAGCATGGCTAATTACCACATCAAGTCCATCTCTTCCAAATCAACTGAATCCAGCTGCTCAAAGTCTTCAAAAGCAAGTTGCTGCTTATTGTCATAATCAGCAACAAATGAGTGAAGTACATCTTCCATTACACCACTAGATTGAGAACTTGGACTTGATTTAGTGGGGGTGTAGGTGGAAGATGCAGTAACACTTGGACTTGGAGAATAGGTCCTTTGATTGGAAGAGGCACTAACAAAAGCAGCATAACTAGGAGATGCACGATGAGCAGTTCTGACATCAGGCTCAAAAGTCTTGAGTCTGTTGTATAGGTCATCAAAGGAGAGCATATCCAATCCACCTTTAGACTTGAGAACAATGCTAACATTCAACCAAGATGGAGGCAAAGATCGCAAGAACTTTGAGTTGCAATCCTCATTATCTGGTCTGGCCTTCAGCTGATTCAATTGGCTCATAATCTTGTGGAATCTGTCGTATCCTTTGTGGATACCTTCTTCCTCAGTGATTTGGAACTCTTGAAACTGTTGTTTCAACATAGATATCCTCATCCTTCTTGATTCGTCGTTTCCTCCAAATCTAGCCTTGATTGCCATCCAGATGTCCTTAGCTTCTTCCATGAAGTGAAAGTCACTCATGTGATCATCTGGTATTGCCTGAAGGAGAATAGTTCTAACCTTGTTCTCTCTTTGCACTACCAGTATCTCTTCAGCAGTTTTAGGACCAACAATGGTGACAACACCATCAGCATCAGTAACATGCTTCTTCAGAGTGTTACCCTTGCGAACAATCTCCCAAAGGTTCCAATCAATGTTGGTGATCCAGTTCTGCATTTTCATAGCCCGCAACTCATATTCCTCCTTCTTCAGGTAGGGAAACTTGGCATTGCTATTAGCAAGGTTTAGGTGTTGGAAGGTTGTAGTGTTGTTGTTCTGAGAGACATCAGATCCATCTTCTGATGCAGACATTGTGGTGATTATTTGAGAGTAGTAAAAGTGATGAAAGTAATGAAAGTGGTGAAAGTGAGGTTCTTAGTATCACAGAGACTCTCTCGAGGCTCTGATACCACTTGTAGAACCTTAGACCTTGATAGATCTACGAGCACTTGAGAATTGTTAGTAATGTTTATGTAATCACAAACACACTAATAGAAAGTCTCTGAAACTTGTATTCTAAAGCGGAAAACAAATACAAGCAACACACTAAATACAAAGAATGCTTTGATCCTCTATGGATCTTTTAATAACACTAAAACTTGTTTTTGGAACTCCTACATTGTTCATACTATTATGTTCCTTTTATAGACAAGGAACCCTAACTCGTTTCACATGAAACGTATATTCTAAAAACTAATAAAGATATGCATTATCACTTCCTAATAAAACTCATGCATATCCTAACTAAATACAAAATACGCGGAATATCAATCTTAAAATAAACAATATATTCCTTCGGCAGAATCACTTCTTCAGCAGTATCATTACATCGGTAGTTCTAGTCTCAGCCGAATGTCCAGCAGTATGATTCTTCTAGCCGTAGGATCTCAGCAGTATGATATCCAGCAGTATAATTATCAGAATTCCCAACAAGATGATGACGTACAAAAATGGACAAAAAGGTACAAAACTGGAGAAAAACGTACATAAACGTAAAACAATGTAAAGAAAGTACGACAAGAGAGAAAAACGTACATAAACGTATAAAAACGGATAGAAATGTATGAAAATATACAAAGACATGCAAAAGAGAAAAACGTAAAAGTAAAAAAAATAATAATTAAAAAAAAACGCATAGTAACTTTTTGTAAAGTTCAGTAACCTATTTAATAAACCCGTAAACTATAGTAACTTCTTTGTAACATTTAAAACTATGGTGCTGACGTGGACAAGTGGAACCGGTAATCATCCGGTTGCCCACTCTCGCAGTTACATTTGTGTAAGATTTTAATCTTTGAGTAACCCAGTTGACAAACCCGTTTACTTTAGTAACCTCTTTGTAACAAAAAAAACTTTAGTAAGAAAATTGTCATTTTTGGTAAACTTTAGTAACCTGTTTGTATATAAACCCTACACAATTACTTCATGTGACGATAACTATTTTCGTCACACTCTTCAATTGTGTGACATATATTTGTCATATATGTATATATGTAGTGTGACTAATGTTTAAAGCTGATTTGTATCGGTCACACGTCCCGAATTAAAAGTGACTAAATGATCGAAAAATATTTACCAGTTACCCTATAGTCACATAAATACACAAATGTGTGACATATATCTTCCGAAATGGTCACAAAAGATGGATCGAGTGTGGCTATTTATTTTATTCTCGTACATTTAGTCACGTAAATATGTTACAGTGTAACAGTTCAAAATCGACCATGTGTGACGAAAGGCAGTTTTTGTACTAGTGATCCCCAAAACCTAGTAAAACCAACCGATACCGATATTCCTGAAACTGAACCGAACATACTCGGTTCGGTACTCGGTTTGGGTTTTCCAGGATTTCGGTTCAGGATGGATCGGTTCAGGCTGAAAACAGAGAAAACACAACCAAAACCGAGAAAACAGATCGAAACTGACTCATCCCGAACCGAACTGAGTAAAACCGAATAATTTCGGTTCGGGATATGGTTTGGGTTTCCCAAGATTTCAGTTTCGGGTCAGGACGGGTCGGTTTTGGCCCGATGCTCATCCCTAATTACGCCTACATTGAAGACATAAATCTGAAAATCATTGAAGATCCCCTAATATTCCTCATATACGATTCCTCTCAAGTGAGGGGATAAGTTATTTGTATATATTAGTTGTAAAAAAAAGTAGTTTTTATTTTATTCATTTGTTACACATTGGTTAGTGCAAGAATCATTATCACTTGTTTTGGAGTTTATTGGACTAGAATCGAGGATCCTACCTTGATCACATTTGAAGATTGAAGTTGGTGGCTTATCTACATCAACTAATGATTGAAGACTAAGTTAGTGTGCACCTTTCCATATGACATCTACATTTGCACACTAACTTACTACCTCATGATCGGTTTTCGTGTTTTGAAGCTTGGACTTTGGATGGACGGTGGGTGGTGACAACTTGGTTATAGGCTAAGACTATTTGCTTCTTATTTTTATTTTTGACCATTTATGCGTATCCCATGTCTTATCAAACCCTTTATAGTCATGACCGTACTCAGGTGAGGGAGTGAACAGTCATTGGTGTCACGACCATGGATTTGGTCATGTATCGATGGTCTTTGTCGCCTTCGTCATAGTATGCTAGCAATGACAAATCACCCCTAGCCTTATAAATTATTCACCCAATATTTCCTTTAAGGATTATCTTTAAGGATTGTCTTGACCTTAGCTCTAGTGGTGTAGATTTGTGTAACTGCCAAGCCTCTGATAGAATACATGCTACGATCGTGCAATGAGTGACCAACCCGAAATTGACACTTAGAATAGAGAGAGCATGAGTGTTTTGTTCCCATTTCGTAAGGTGTTCGTCTTTGATAAATTCTAGCATAGGAAGTTTTTAAATTTATATTTTCCAAGTCTTTTAGGAGACATCTTTTTGAAAATGATTCTAAAGGTCTACTTGAGGGCAGGTAGAGTTCAAGTGGGGGGATATTTGATAACATCAAATAGTCCTGATACTTTAGTGTCAATTTCCCCTAATATGCTCACCATTTATGTCATTTTACTTGACTATACACTCTTATACGTTAATATTTCTTTTTGAAGTAAATAATGAGCATATGAATGAAGAGACGCAGATTTAGAAGGTTATTAATGAAAATACACAAGAGTATGTTGACCAGACAAAGGTTACGGCGTAACTTTATACTCTACTTACACCGTAACATGGATTTACACTAGAAGACTGAAGTCAACGCTGACAGGTGTTACGGCGTAACCCCTACACAAGTTACGCCGTATATATTTCTCAAGAGTTAGAAGAATTTCGGTGCTAAAGTAGTTACCACGTAACAGCTTTCATGGTTACGCCGTAAAGTGTTTAACGAGAGTTCTACATTCGTAACTTACTTTTGAGTTACACCGTAGAGCCATAACTGAAGATAAGATCATCCTAGATTCAAAGGTTACGGTGTAACCAACCTTAGAGGTTACGCCGTAACTATGTCAAGACTATAAATACAAGGCTTAAATTCTACATTTGATATATCCTCTCAATACACAAAAACCAGAGGCGATTCAAGGCTTCAAGGAAGATGATTTTTAGCAGCATGCAAGTCATTTTTAAGGGAGAATTCACGCCATTTAATGCATAAGTTTTAGTTTACCATATTACATTATTGTGTTTAATTCATGTCTCTATTTGCAATGTAAACATTGAATTTCTTGCATGTTTTAATATGATCGGCTAAACGCCTTTGGTGTTAGCCAAGTTATGAAATTGTTATTGTTATGATGTAGTTTTCTCGTTTTCAAATCGCTTTATATGTATACTTCTTTGCTTGTTTTAAGGCACCCTTGTTTTGGTAGCATGGAAGTTTGGGTAGTATCTAGGAAGCTAGGGAAATTTTATCCAATGACCCTAGTGAATCAGGTTGCGAGTAATAATCAATATCTTACGTGGAAATTTTACCGAATGACCACCTTCCAAATGGAACTTCTTAAGAAGTCAGGGGGAACCTAAGATCCGAAAGGCCGGGTTTCATTAAACAAGTCTTAGATCATAGTGGCACTTAATGACTTTTCCATAGGGTAAACCCAGGAACTCTCGTCATCTTAATTGGTTGCGGAATAAGACGCTTTGGAAAATAGGCTAGATGAATTGACCATTGGAGTCTAGTGACCTTCATCCCCATGTGGAGCATTAATAAGAAAACGTTGTCATAACATAACAAGATTAGTAACTAGGCCATCACATTTCTCTATATTGATTACATTTCCACTTTTATTTGCTTTTGTCTTTTATTTCATTTCATAGTTTAATTAATCAATTTATAAGACCCCCGTTTAAAACCATTGACACTAGAACTTAAATTAGATCCACACGCATAGCTCTTGGGACAACCTCGGCTTTACCGAATACTATACTACACACAACTGGATACACTGCCAGTTAGTGCATTAAGTAGACCATTGCTAGACGAGAACTTTATAAATATTAAAACCTGGTCACAAATCCTGCATAATTAGTTCACTTGCATTTGCCTCACTTTTCTTCTTTAGAAAAACTGACATAATTTCCCACTCCTTTTACACAAATGTCTTCCACTTGAACTCAGTGATAGTTCCAATTTTATGAGGTCATTGTCCCTTAACATTGTCACATTGAGAGATTTGGTGTTGGGAATAGTTCAGATGTTAGTTATCTCACTAGGCTTCCTATCAAAATCCTTTTTTTAATTAGTCTTCCCATATTGTTTTCATTTTATCTGCCTTAGACTTTTTTTTTTTCTCCTTAGCAGCATTCAATTCCAATTCCTAAAGCTATTTAAATTCTTTGGCAAATTTGATGGATTGAGTAGATGCATGAGCTTCTTCAGTTGCATCCCTGAGAATTTCTTCTCTTGAAGCATCCTCACTCTTTCTTTTTTCTTCATTTTCTATAATATTTTGAATTTCCTCTCCAATGGCTTGAATAATCTTACCATCATTAAGTTGATACGTTATTAAGCCACTAGCTGATGAACATTCAACTTGAATTGTAGGAACAAAAGGTGATGGTTGGGTGAGTTTGATTTAAAGGAATGTAAATTTAGTTTCTTGAATCTTACAAATCATACTGTTTTCATCTCCAAACATTATCTTCTTGCCTTTGGTGTCTTGAGTTGGTTGGGAAGAAAAGGATGTAAGTCAAATTCCCTTCCAACCAATTAACGATCGTTAGAGCGGGAGGTACGGTGGTGCCATCAGACCAAAAACAATGATGGCGAACCATACCGTGGATGGCACCATGGTCGCTTGCGCAATGGTGGCCAGCCCATGCAGTGGCTTTTTTTTTTTTTTTTTTTTTTTTTTTTTTTTTTTTTTTTTTTTTTTTTTTTTTGATGGGTTTCTTTGTATTTGTGTTTTTATGTTGTGTTTGTTGGCAAAGAGTTACAGCCATAAAATATACAACAAACATGGAAAGAAACAAACCTGGTTGGTTTGTTGACGGTCGACGCAGGGCTGGTGATGATGAAGGAGAACTACTATTAACTCGAAAAGTATAGGTCTGTTTTGTTTTTCATATTCATAATGGGCTGGGCTGTGCTCTTACCATATTTACTAATGACCGGCCTTGAGTTCTATAAGCCAATGTTCTAAAAGGCGTGAGGCGTGGCGTGGCGACACAGCCACGCCTCAAGCCTTACGCGCCTTAACGAAGCCTTGGCATTTCTTAAGGCGTGCTTAAGGCGGCAACAAAATATTTATAAATTTATGTATTTATAATTTTATATCATTTTATAAGAGCAATTTCAAATACTAAAGCCCAAATCCCAAATAGCCAGGCCCAAATACGAGGCCCAAGTAAGAATTAAGTTTTGAAATTACGAGGCCCAAGAAAGAAATAACCCAAATACTTGAAATTCAAGCCCAAATCCATAAATCCCCTAAATGCTTCTAGAAATGGCGCCACGCCTTACCAAAAGGCGCGCCTTTGCACGCCTTTTCGCGCCTTATTCTACGCCTTTTCACACGACGCCTAGACCTCACGCCTTGGTCCATTTCGTGGCGTCGAGGCCACGCCTCGCGCCTTGGCGCGCCTTTTAAAACACTGCTATAAGCCCATAAGCTCAAACAATAAACACTTAACACTCCCTGTTGGTATATATTCTTTGGGCTGTGTTCTTACCACATTTTTTTATGTGATTTTTTTTCTTTTTATTTAATATAATGTGTTTTTTTTTTTTTTTTTTTTTTTTTTTTTTTTTTTAATGAAGTTTATTTTAGTTAATATCGTGTATGTTTTATTTTAAGTAAAAGAAAAAAAATAAAAATAAAATAAAAATAAAAAATAATTGGACGACGGCACCACATTTTCTGATGCTAACAGTTACAGCCAGAATGTGGTGTCATAGAGATTTTGTTGACATGACAGCACTTTTTGCCTACGGCACAAGCTCCACGGCTCAACCATACTCGGTGCTCTTAGGTGGTGTTTGAAATCGACTTAATATAAAAAAACTGAATTTGTTAAGTCATATAAAAACTGTTTATTTGTAACTTAAAGATAAATATGACTTAAAAATATTAAGTAATAAAATTAGGGTTGTCTGCATTAATTTATTTCTTAATTAAACATGACTTAATGTAAAATTTTAACAAACAAACCCTTAGTCTCAAGAATCAAACCTGTTAAGGGTTAAATCTAAGAGGAAGGATCAGAAAAAAATAGTTCATGGACCAATTTCGTTATACCAAACAAACTACATATAAACCATTTTAAGTAAATTCTTTTTCAAGTGAGTTCAGCACAACATAATTGACTACAGTAGTTTAGCAACAAGTGGCCATATATAAATATTCCCCTCACCCACGTGAATTGTGAGTAATTCTTTTTTAAATGAGCTGAGCATAATATAACGCAAGTTTAGCAACAATTGGCCATTGTTAATTATACACTCTTTCTTAATACACTCTTTCTCAAGATTAAGAATGTCTTGTCAAATGATGTTATGTAATAGGTATTCATTATTCCTAATGTAGATACAACGAGCAGGGAAACCCGCGCGTTGCTGCGGTGTGTTTGAAATCGACGTATTCAGTTGGTGCGCTTTGTATCGTGTCGTTACTTGGAAACTAATATAGCATATATTTGTAACAAAAATAGTATTTCAAATTTAGATAAGAACAGGTCTTGATAAGCTCTGTATGACTATAAAGTGTATTCGCACATTGGAGGTTGCACAACATAGATATGGAAGCTAGTGCATTAAAAGATACTAAATAATTAAGTGCCAAAATATTATTGAAAATAGGTCTCAGATGTCTAAAACATTCTTCAAGAAATAACTTCTCACTTCATTGTGGCAACATAATGTTGCCAACAATATTGTACATTCATATGGACCTATACAGCAATAATCAAATCTACCTTAAGTTACATCGCCTACAGAATCAGTAATTTCATGGTAACGGCAACGTCTTTGCTTTTGATTGTACATGTTAGAGAAAAGCAAAATAAAACCGGACACAGTTAACGCGATATAAGTTACGGAACACAATCAATGTTACCTATAGTAGCATCATGGTTTGAGTAACAAATTGCCTTTTAACAGCTAGTCTTTCATGCTCTTCAAAACTCATTTACAGCATTTTGCAAACCTGAATTCCAACTCACTCTTCCCCTTTGGTCTCATTCGTCAATGTTCCCATATGGTTTTAGAACAGTGAGCAATGGTGCAATGAGCTGAGTAGCCGAGACTGTCAATTACTCCATCCAATGAACTCGCTGTAGACTGTTTATAAAACCGGAAAAAAATAACACACGAATAACATATGAATAATTTACTAACAAATCTCTAACTACTATAGCTACATCTTCTCTCCTTCACGCCCATTTGAGCCCCCAAACCGACACCAATTTTAGCCCCCCAAACCCACCAATTTCAGCCCCCAAACCCACCAGTTTTTCGCATCCATTTCAGATCCCACTTCAGCCCCTAAATGCACCAATTTCAGTCCATCGCAGCGTCCAAGTGCCCCCATTTCAGCACCCAGACCCACGTGTTTCATCCCCTATTCAGCATCTAAAGGCCCCGATTTCAGCCCCAAAACCCACCCATTTCAGCCCTCAAACCGACACTCATTTCAGACCCCGGTTTACCACAAAGCCAAATGATGGTTTGTAAATAATTTTTGATTCTTAATATTTATTAGCTGCCCAAACTTATTGAAGGTTTGTAATAAAAGGTTAATAAAGTTAGTTGTGAAACTATTTAAAACAACTGATATGCACCAACCACAAACTAATCAAAATCCTATGACCCTATACAAACTACTACTTGTGTTAGTCATTTACACAAATAAAGAGCAAACCAAACATCATTTTAACAACAAACAAAACAGCTTCTTGTATAAAGTAGAATACCTTCAGGTGACCATTGGCTAACTTCATTAGCCACTCCTAGCCATCTGGTTTCAGCAACAAAGCAGGCGTCATCTCCACCTGTCAATGCATGGAATTATTATAAATATCATGCCGCTGAAACTTGAGAGCCACACTTATTCATGTTTCTTGACTTCCTATCTGTAAACGACGACACAATTTACTCGTACCCTTGTATAAAAATAAAAACAACCCTTTTAAGAAGATAAGTTTGTTATCCAGCTATTCCCTTTTTAACTTAAAAAAAAAAAAAAAAAAAAAAAAAAAAAACCCAAATGCTTCTTCAGCTTTTTCATCAAACACGCCAATCCTTCAACCAAAAATGTTGAGGTTAAGTCTAACCTGTTCGCAGCTCGCTTCAAAAGTAAATAGAAAATGTCTCATGGAGGTTATTTGAATGATTTAAAATGTGATATGGATACGCATACACATATACTTTTACATACCTGTGCTAATGGTGATATTTGTGGGCTCAAACAAACAGAACGATGCATGTCCAATTGTACAGCAACGCTTAGATTTCTACAAAAGGGTCTGCAACATTCCCATTCGTTCATACAATTATAAATGGATGATCCAAAAAAATTGAAGCAAATACAAATCACACAAACGGGTTTGCAAAAACATGAACAACTTACTGTGGATAAGAGCCGCTGATAACTGATTCGCTGCCCGGTGCTGATTGATTGTTAAAACCAACATGATTGGAAGGCATGGTTTGCAGTTCTGATGTTGCATAGCTCACCAGGAGATAGCCTACCATGACCACATACTTTTACCCAGCTACCCAATCTTATTACAAAGCAACATCTAGTAGGTCCCTGCACCATATCAATCAATATGCTAATTGAAAGAACAGTTGAATCCGCAGCCCTGTGCACTGGTCACAAACACCCAAAACCCCATAATATGACACCTAAAGCCCCCATAATTTGATACCATACCCCCTGAACAACCATTACTGTAAGTAACAATATGGGCAATAACTCACCATGATCATGAAAATGGGTAAGAATTGGCGCTGATACATCAAACATACCATTCCACTTTCCAACGTAAATCTACTAAAATTAGTTCAGCTGAAAACCATGATTATAAATAATGTAATATAGTAGTACCTTGCAATCACTCTGTCGTACTTATTCATTAGAAAACTAAAATATTTTGAAAAAAAGCATTTCGCTTTGGTTATTTTCGTGACTAATATACCATAAATTTTAAGGTAATCCATTCTAATAAATTTTCCAATATTCAATGATCATGAAAAGTATTTAAACATGTACCTTTATTTGACGACCAAGATCATCTTCAATGTCCTAACCAATATGGGGTATTAAGTTTTGTTGTTCAGAGGTAAAAAAAATCCTTATTCATAAATTGTTGAACATGTTCCACACCATGAGTTTCAAGAATTAAGTTGTGAATAAGGAATTTTTTTAGTTTTTTACCTACAACACA
Organism: Artemisia argyi; assembly: GCA_030686995.1. Classification (NCBI taxonomy): domain Eukaryota; kingdom Viridiplantae; phylum Streptophyta; class Magnoliopsida; order Asterales; family Asteraceae; genus Artemisia; species Artemisia argyi. The sequence goes on from JARVZY010002535.1 coordinate 28,552, forward strand.
AAACACCATCTTCATCAAAACAAACCAATCTAAACCAAAACCCCAAAATTTCATGTGCATCTCAAAAAATATATAACTAACCTAAATTTAATAAACATGCATTAGTTATAAAACCAAAGAAATTAATAAGAAATTAATTGACCTTAACTTGGTTAATTTGAATAAGCAACTCCTTCTGAACAGCAAAAGGTTGACTAAGCACATCCTTCTGAACATCAAAAGACATCGGAATCATATATACAACATCACATACCTCTTCGAACCTGGAATCAAACATAAAACCATATAAATCTAGTAAAAAACCACAAAATTAACAAAGAACCAAAATTAAAACATAATTTCACTATAATCATATCAATACCCACTTAGAGGTCAATATTCATTACAGAGGAGCCTAAATTGAAACCACACTCGGATCACAAAACCAAAACCCTATCAATACCTACTTAAAGTAAACACAAACTAACCACAGATTAGTAAAAAAGATAAAGAATTGCATACCTTCATCCTCTTTTGCAATGCACTTCATCCTCTTTTGATTAAAAAAATTCATGGCAGCGCACTTCATCCTCTTTTGCAATCCATGGTTCCCAGTCAAAATACTCCAAACCTGCTATTAAACATAAACTTGTGAATAAAAATACAAATTTTTTTATCAAAAAAAAATTAAGTGCAGTAAAAAAATTGAAGAACCCTAGATTTAGGTCATGGGTTTTTAGTTTGTGTGTGCGCTGTTGAAGAACAATATAGCCACAAACAAAACAAAAAAGAAGTATGAAATTGATTATGTATATTATTAAAAGTAGATCTTACCGAAAAAAAAAGTGAGATAATGGGATATTTGGGAAGAATCGAGAGAGAGAGGTCTATTGGAAGTTTCTAGTGTTTGAAGAGGTAGATGAATTAATGGATATTTATCGATCAAAGAATATAAAAGCCTGCAAGATATCACCATTACAGATGCATTACGGAGAGCAACAGTGTTCAAAACGGTGTAATTAGGTAATGAACAGTGTTTCGCACAGTTCTTTTACGGGACGGAGTAACAGTTCCCGTTATATTTCATCCAATACCATTGCTAAAGATATGTACTATGTACAGGAATATTTGTACTCCTTTTATGTGAGCCACAAATTGGGCCTTAATAATACGGTAATAATTTTTGTAATACAATTACTTTGAACAGCCCACTTTCTGGGTTTTAGAATATATAGATAATATCACCAAAACATTGGTAATTACGTTTTCCTTGATATGCTAAAGATTACCATATATAAATCTCTTCTTTTTCAGAGTCGTACGAGGTCACATGAATCCATCTCTTGGACCATTTGCGGGTGAGACGTGTGTAGTACGTTATCAAAAACGAGCACCACATAGAAGATATTCTTCGCTCATTACAGCTGTGAGCAGCGATCCAAAATCCAAATTCATGCAAGTATATGAAATCTTAAAATCCGAGATACTTTATGATCCCATATTTAAGTTTGACAACCATTCTCGTCAATGGGTTAGCCAGGTATCATTACTTTAGGAATTACGAGCTGTTATACGCAAAAGATAAAAATTATTTAATTTATGCATATATGTATGTGAATATGTGATATAACATATGCTAAATACAAGAACAAAAATAGAACAAATTTTTTGATTGCGCACTCTTAATTAATTTATGCAAATAGGTATCATCTACTAACCGAAAGTGTTTTTCTTTCTTTCTTTCTTTTTTTAATTTTTAATTTATTTTATTTTATTTTTTGTGTGTTGCAGATGATTGACTACAATGTACCACAAGGTATAACTAATTTTCCAATATTCTTGCACAAGAAATTGACTTTGTTTTCTTATTCAGCTGGTTGTCTTATCTCACTACAAGAAAAACTGGTTTTAGTGACATGTGGGATTTCGTCACTAACAACAAAAAGTCGTCACAAAACCTACTTGGTGATGAAAACTGAGGTCATCATTTGTCGTCACAATAGGTCCGTCACTGATTTTTTTTAGAGAAAGAAATGCAAAAGGTCGTCATTAATATGTGACAAAATCAGGGTTGTCACTAAAATTTTTGACGACATCTTTCGTCACAAAAATTGTCACTAATGGCTGTAAGTCGTCACTAACTTTGGTCATATTGACCATAAAAGGTCGTCATAAATGCAATATCAGCAGTGACCAATAGGTCATCATTATTAAGGCTAATAATTATTAGCCATATATACAATTGGTTATTTTGCATACACATACAATAATGCAATATGTTATTTCAAAACTAATGTGACAAGGACATCTAACAAGGCATTAATGTCATTCCACATCATATATGTATACATCACAAATCCTACAAAGTACAACTCCATTAAATGTATGAAACGTGTAATCTTCCGGCGTCCTAAATCATATTACTCCTTAACGCCATAAAACAAATCATCACTGCAAAACAACAAAAGCAATTTCATACAATGAGAGTTATAATCAAAATCAACAGTATGACAAAACAAGCATGAACTTATTCATACAATCTCACAAACGAGCATATCATAATGTACAGCTTTATTACTCTATTAGTAGCATACTCGTGAGGTTACAGGTTTACTTGTAGACAACTTTACTTACTGAAAATGGTGAATATGCAGGTACTATTGACCATAAAATTGCAATCAATATCCACATTACTGCATACTGTTCTTATTGTTTCTGCAACTAACTTTGAGATCATATAACAAATAGTTAAGGAGCACAACCAACACAGACCAAGAGAGCCAAATTCGCTAAAATCTAAATACATTCTCAAGCACCAAACAGTCTACTCACCATCATAAAATTCAGTTCTGATAAAATGTAAGCCAAACCACATAAGATGGAAGAAACTTGCAAGTTTTTTAAGGTAGAAGGTTATACTCAAATATTAACTATAAGATGGATTTGCTGGCTTTCATAGGATGGCCAAAAAGACTAACCAATATATGACTGTGGAATTTGACCTATGACCCAAACCAACCCAAACCGACCAATTTGCTACCTCTACGTTTACCTAACTAAACTTCATACTCAACACTATACCTAAACATATTCACAACTCCTAAGCCAGAGTACTAATTAACTCATCATCATAATCTGACCGAAAAATAATCCACCGGTTGTAAGAGAGAAGACTTACAAATTGTTGAGGAGATTGCACACCAGTGATTGGTTGTGGTGGTGATGCGCGGCGGCGACAGTGGTGGTTGTGTGTAGTTGTGAATAATATCAATTGGACTTAGCCCTATGATTGAATTGCGATAGTTGAAAGTGAGTTTGATTGCATTAAAAATGGAGGAAGAAGAATAGAGATACCAGTTTAATGGTAGGATGAAGAAGTTTGCGCATAATTGTAGTTGTGAATAATATCAATTGGATTTTAGTAGTTTAGTAAAAAAAGAAAAAAAAAAAAAAAAAAAAAAAAAACTATTTGCAACTTGAAAGTGGACTAACTATTGAGACATACGGAGTAGTAAATAAGATTCGCTTTGTTTTGACGAACATTTTCATCACTAATAAGTAATTTTAGTGACAAAGTTTATTGTCTTCGTCAAAACCATGACTAATTTTAATCCAAAAATATCTATCACATAATTTTGTGACAAACTAATGACGATATATGAGTTTCGTCAGTAGTTTTTAGGTTGTGATGAAACATTGGCGAGGATAATTTATTTCGTCACTAAATGGTCTGATTAGTGACGAAAATGTGGGTCATCAAAAAAATTGATCGTCACTAAAAGCACTTTTTCTTGTAGTGATACTATCCTCTAGATGCGGGAATAGCGACATATCATTGTGTTGCATGAAACAAAAGTGTTACATATTTACTAAAAAAGTGTTGCACGTGTATATGGTTAAAAACAATGAAAATGTTGCACTTAATACATTAAAGTGTAGCAAACTTAGTGATGGCAAATGAAAAAGTGATGCAATTCAATGCAAAAAGTGTTGTGTTTTCAATCTAAAAGTGTTGCGCTATGTGTTAAAAATGTTGCATCTGGGTATATAAGTGTTGCACTGGAGTGTAAGAAGTGTTGCAAATCAAAGTATTTCAATTGCTAATCATAGGCAACACTTTCAAAAAGAGTCACATAATCCAACATGAGTGCTGCATATATCTAAGGCAACGTTACATAAAAGAGCACTTGATAAAGTGTCACATTAGAGATAATGCGACATTTATGAGACATAATACAACACTTTGGGAGTGTCGCCTTAACTTCATTTTGTTGTACTTAACAATATTATTACAATACATAAAGTGGGGGTTATTTGACATTCATATTAAATAGAAGATGCAAATACTTGCACTACACCCCTTCAATTGGATTGACAACCAATGATAGTACATATGCTTCCGTGAAATCTGTATTATGCCCATGCCCATCCACTACCTGGTACATGAATTGTGCCATCCTCCCAAGGTTGGCTGCACACTCGCCGAACTCTTTCAAGTATCGAGTCTTAATCCCTGCTCGTTCTTTGTTTAGCTTCTGCCAAAACTTGATGATTAACGATCTCACGTGTACTTTGGCTTCCTCTTCAGTTGCACCAGTCTCATGCATGTAGCATTGGATTGCTTTGGGAGTATCTCCTCTTGCCATTTCGTCCTTAAAAGATCACATAATAGTTAAGTTCAATTATTTATTTTTTTTATCCCATACCTTTTCGTATACGAAATTATGATAATAGTATTAAAAATACTAAATATGCTATTTATTGTTAGTAATCAAAGAACAAACCCTAGAGGTTTATGTCATTTTTTAATAGTCATGCTAGTAAGCATAAACACCAATAAAAGGGACATAGTAATCGTTACCGAGGATGTTCCCAAGTCATCAGTGTTGGAATTATTATATCATGACTATCATATAAATAAACCAATAACATCAAAGTGAGCATGAGCGGAAGCAATTATAATAGATCGAATAACATGTAATTAATTAATCATTAATTTAAATAGTAAACATACCGTAGTGATTCTAGCCCGAACAAGAATCAATGCAATCTTCCGGAACCAATGAACCCTAATAAGGGTTTATAAGGATTATATGAATTACCCCTTACCTTTTTGTAATTCAATCCAAGAATCAAACAATAGTGTGTTTGATTCACGTTCTTGTACACACGTACTAATTCAAGGAAAAGATTATGCAAGTAAATTCCACAAAACTATTTTGGAAGCAAGAAAATCGAAACCCTTATGGGTGTTCGGTTTTGGTTCGACCAAAGACAAGAGAAGGAGAGAAAACCCAATTTGTGTGTGTACAAGTTATGAGAAAACTCTTAACCTTGGGTTTGCTTATATACTAGAGATTACTTGGAGCTCAAGACACAAAGGAGGTGTGATCCTCCTTGGGCCGATCGGTTCTACATCCCACAAGGGATTCCGGAACCTTCTTTTGTTTCCAAGTATTGTCTAGCAATTAGTTTCCTAATCTTCGTTTAATAATTAATTAGTCATTAATCAATAATACTAATTATTATTTAATTGTTTTGTATTTAATAATTAATTATAACATTTTATAAATAATTATTACATTTCCTCTTCATACGTATTGTGTGCAATCCCGTGATCTCAAGTTCGATCCTAACACACGACTATTATTATTTTGTCTATAAAACCAACAGCTCCCACTTAGACATATCATAATAGTGTGATCACATCGATTAGCGTCTTGCAACACGTCGATGCCTCTAGTACAACTTGAGTAAGGCTCCTGGAAAACCTTTTAATGATTTCTCATTATTATTATCCCTTTGTTTCTATTACTACGTTAATAAGAATATGGATCTAGTTCATTCCTTAATTAACCATTCTGTTTCTCGTTCTTTGAAATTGACAAGATTACCAAATCTTTTGAACCTTTCATAAAAGACCTTGGGCGTGGCCACGCAAACACCTTGACAACCCTACGAGGGGCCCAGCAGTATTAAACTCCAAAATTAATTTGAAGGAACAAATTCTTTATTGACTACAAGCAAAACACACAAACTTTGTAACACTTCCGAAAACAACCCTTATTACTAACATTTACGTATAGCGTTAAGTTGTTTCACAAAAATGTACTACATTCATGACCGTTATCTTGCATCTCAAGTCTAAGGATAACTTCTTATGATTTACTTAATGACAAGATCCATAAAGTAACATCATATAGTTGGGATAAGTCCTATATTCAGTATCATCGAATATCATCTGAAATGACATGACTACGCATCAATATACTTGAGTATATTATATCAACTTCAGATTTGTCTTAATTTAATAATATTCCCATATTATTAACTGACAACGGACAATTTAGAATAACTCTTATTCATGGATTTAAACATGCAAAAATAGGACAACAATAATTAACAAATAGAAATAAACATACCAACATACTTTATTTCATTAAATAATAATTGTTTACAATATCCTTTATCCAAATACTAATCACAGTTATGCATGAAACTACTAGCTAATTTAAGCCCAATTCCATTGGCTAATTCATTAAGCTTCTCTTTCGCCAAAGCCTTAGTGAACGGATCAGCTAAGTTATCATCTGTGTGAACCTTCAACAGATTTATTTCACCTTCGTCAACCTTTTCACGAACAAAGTGATACTTCCGTAGAAAATGTCTGGTGCCTCTCATGACTCCAGGTTCATTGGCAAATATGATTGCAGCAGAATTGTCACAATACATATTAATAGGTAATTCAATTGAAGGCATAACACCAAGCCCAGAAACGAATTTCCTAATCCAAACAGCCTCCATAGCAGCTTCCGAAACAGCAATGTATTCAGCTTCTGTTGCAGACATCGCAATTGTACTCTGCTTCTTGCTCCTCCAATCTACAGCTCCTCCATTGATAACAAAGACATAACCCGTCTGAGACTTCGAATCATCTTTATTACTTTGAAAGGATGCATCACAGAAACCTGTAACACAAAGTTCTGTAGATGGATTTCCACCATATACCAAGAACATATCTTTTGTATTCCTCAAATACTTAAGAATATGTTTAACAGCAATCCAATGTTTTTCACCTGGATTCTGTTGAAATTGACTGGTAATATTTTGAGCAAACGCCACATCTGGCCTTGTGCATTTAACCGCATACATAATAGATCCTACAGCCGAAGCATAAGGAACTTTACTCATGCGATCCACCTCTTCAGGTGTTGAAGCACAATACTCATTACATAAGCCATGTTTTACTTCCATCGGCAAATATCCTTACTTGGAATTTTGCATATTGAATCTTTTCAATATTTTGTCAATGTAAGCACTTTGACTTAATCCAATTAACCGCCTTGATCTATCTCTATAGATTTTGATTCCCAGAATATATGCAGCTTCTCCTAAATCTTTCATAGAAAAGCACTTTCCAAGATATGCCTTAACAGCTTGTAAACTTGGAATGTCTTTTCCCATGATCAATATGTCATCAACATATAGAATTAGGAAAGTTACATTATCACTCCCACTAGCTTTGTGATACACACATGGCTCATCAAGATTTTGAGTGAATCCAAACTTTTTAATTTCAGCATCAAACCTCTTGTTCCATTGTCGTGATGCTTGCTTTAATCCATAAATGGATCTCTTAAGCTTGCAAACACGCTTTGGAAATTTTGGATTTTCAAACCCTTTTGGTTGTTCCATATAGATGTCTTCATCTAGATAACCATTTAAGAAAGCGGTTTTCACATCCATTTGCCAAATCTCATAGTCATAGAACGCTGCTATAGCTATGAGAATTCTTATAGCTCTTATGTCTGCTACAGGAGAAAACGTCTCCTCATAATCTATTCCAAAAGTTTGAGTAAAACCTTTAGCAACCAGACGAGCCTTATAAATGTGTGCATATCCATTCATGTCAGTCTTGATTTTGTAAAGCCACTTACTCCCAACTACCTTGGCACCAGGAGGTAAGTCAACTTCTTCCCAGACTTCATTGTCATGCATGGATTGTATTTCCCCATCCATAGCAGCTTTCCATTTAGCCTTTTGAGGACTTTTAATGGCAGCTCTATAACTAGTAGGTTCATCAAGATCCCCTAGTGTATGCTGATCGACCTCTACATTAAGACATAGACGGTCAGGAGCTTTCACAGATCTCGAAGATCTGCGAATGGGAATTACTTCAACTTCCGGTGGAGGACCCAGACTTTCCGGTTCTATAGGAAGTGTGCTAGTGTTTTCTGAAGGCAATGCATTATTTAGATCATCTTCTAGATCATATACCCTCCCACTGATTTCTTGAACCACAAATTCACTTTCAAGAAAATCACCATATCTTGCAACAAACACTTTGTTCTCAGGTGGGTAGTAAAAGTAGTAACCCATAGTTTCCTTAGGGTATTCTACGAAAATGCATTTTACAGATCTTTGTTGGAGTTTATCTTGTGAGTCACGTTTAACATACGCCTCACAACCCCAGACCTTTAAATAACACAAGTTCGGAGCTTTTCCAGTCCATATCTCATATGGTGTCTTATCAACCTTCTTGGTGGGAACCATATTCAAAATACGAACAGCTGATTCAAGAGCATAATCCCAAAAAGACAAAGGAAGGTTAGTAAGATTATACATTGATCGAACCATGTCCAACAATGTACGATTCCTTCTCTCAGATACACCATTTTGTTGTGGAGTATATGGAGATGTGAGATTCTGGACAATTCCATTCTCAGTTAAGAAATCTTTAAAATCTTGACTAAGGTATTCACCACCTCGATCAGAACGAAGAGCTTTAATCTTCTTTCCCAATTGCAATTCTACTTCTGCTTTGAAAACTTTAAATGTTTCAAACACCTCATGTTTATGCTTAAGTAAATAAACATAACCATAACGGCTGAAATCATCCGTAAAAGTTAAGAAGTAGACAGCACCTCTCCTTGACACATGTCTAAGTGGTCCACACACATCCGTGTGTATTAAACCAAGTAGATCCGAAGCTCTTTCCATATTACTATGAAAAGGTTTCTTCGTCATCTTCCCAGAAATACAAGATTCGCATTTATCAAATGACTCATCATTGATATTATTCAAAAGCCCTTCACGTTGCAGCTTTTGCATGCGAGTCTTGCCTATATGGGCAAGTCTACAGTGCCAAAGGTAAGACGAATTCAAGTCATACTTCATTCTCTTACTTATGCTGTACATCGAATTACTATTATTGTTGGAAGTCACACAATTATTCATATCAATTTCAAACACACCATTCACAGCAACAGCATTAAAATAAAATACACCATTTAAAGAAACAGAAATTTTATTGCCATCAATAGTATGAGAAAAACCAAGATCCAACAAACATGAAAAGGAAACAACACCTCTAATTATAGAAGGTGCATAATGACAATTGTTTAAACAAAGTACTAAACCCGAAGGTAAAACTAAATCAAACATTCCTATGGCTTCAACCGCTGCTTGTGCTCCATTTCCCACATGCAGAAATTGCTCCCCATAAGCTAGTCTCCTTTCCTCTCTAAACCCCTGCAGTGTATTACAAATATTAATACCACATCCAGTATCATATACCCAGGAATTTATTTTACGAGATAAAGTAAATAATTCAATGACAAATAAGTTACCTGAAGTGCTGGCGCCCATGTGCCCAGTCTTCTTAACCTTATTGTTTCGCAAGTCATCGAGATAAAGAGGACAATTCCTCTTCCAATGGCCCATCACCTTGCAGTAATGGCATCCTTGATCCTTCTTTGGATTATTCTTGATAGGAGGGTTCTTCTTAGGTTGAGGTGGTTGATAAGCCATAACCTGCTTATTCTTATCAGCCTTCTTCTTTCCTTTACCCTTCTTCTTGTTCGCATTTGGCTTGTTAATTCTACCCCCTTGTATTGCTAGTACTTGGGGCGTAGGAGCCTTTTGTGGTGTACCTTTCTCATAATCAATGAGCAGTGCGTGCAATTCACTTACAGTCTTCCCCACGCAATGCATATTGAAGTTCCTCACAAAACCACTAAATTCCTTATCAAGGGATCTATTGATTAAGTGCACAGCCATATCATTGTCATAGGGTTTCCCAAGTGTTTGTTGTTGATCCATGTAACTTTTCATTTTCAACACATGAGCACTCACAGGTTCACCAGGACCTTGCTTACAACCATGTAGAGCTTCCATCAAATCGTAAATCTCTACATTTGATGGTTTCTCATAAAGTTTCTTGAGTTCATCAATCATGTCCTTGGGAAAATACTCCTCAAACTGTCTTTGAAGAGCTGTGGACATTCCCCCTAACATCATTGCGGCCACATCAATATGTTCCTTGGTATCAAGATTCCATTTGGCTTTAGCAGCTTCAGTAGCTGCCGCGCCTTCAGGTTCAGCAGGGCAAGGCGTTTTCAAGATTTCGAGTTGACCAGTCACTCGCAGGACAATCCTTAGTGAACGGTACCAATCATTGAAATTTTCCGAGCCAGTCAATTTTTCTCGTTCAAAGTAAGTTTTGAACACAGAACGTAAGTTGGTGTTATCAGTTTGAGCCATTTCTACAGATAAAGAAAGTTCAAAACATTAGTATTTTTGATAATACAATTTTTCAAGAAAATTAAAATACCCAAGGAAAATAAATCCATAGAATAATCTTGAAAACTAGGATCCTCCATAAACATAGTTCCATTACATTCAGTTGATCTGCTAGTAATGAAAGTATAATATGAGGTAACTTGTCGTACAAGTAATTGGCAAAACATTTGTCCAATTCCTAGATATATGGGATTTACAATCACAAAACATTTGTATTGTAAGCATGTTTAGTCCCCATCTTAATGCCTTGAGTCCAAGTCTCACTTCCTACTCAATTTAAGTTGTCTAACTTAAAAACTGTAAAATCACAAATCCATTACATCAGTTGATCTGCTAGCAATGAATTTATGAAGTTTACCTCTCCATTGCAATCTCGCCAAGTCTCACTATGACGTAAATTACAACTTCAAGTGTTCTTAATTAGATGGCATTCAACTTAATTTATAAGGGTATTAATATTTTGATGTGATCAAAATAATGTATGAAGAAGCATGCATACAACTTCATAACATTGGTTTTACAAAACATTTTTATTACCAATTAGCTAAGAGTAAAATAGCAAAGTTTTGATTGAGGTATCGGGTTCACCAATTAAAGAATAACCATCAATTATCGTCCACTATATCGTACTTTTGCATACGCCCGAAGGCATAGTGTTTCGGATAATCATTGTGGAATTGTGGATTATTCACCCTTAAGATGACAATGTACATGTAATGGTTGTTCGGTAAGTCTAATTTACACACAAACGAGCGTTAAGACATGAATGTTGTCTATCTAAGGCCACAATTTAATGCGATGCCATCCTTATACCCATCTTATAGTGTGTAAACTTCGGTCGAGCCTATTTAACCATTACGTACAAAAACATCAATCAACCAATCCTTTGAAATTTTAACTCTTAAAAACCAAAACAATTTCGCCATTATTTAGTCCGTATTATTTTTCTATTCATAAAATTACCCTTTTCGTTTAAATAAACATGTCTAACACAATAAATAAACAAAACAAGTAATTTGCAATAAAAAATAAAACAACTAAATAAACACATATACATAATCATAACAATTAAATATGTATAAAACATGTAGCCACATGCAAATCTTATTAAAAAGTCCTATTAATAATCAAATCTAGGCGTATAACGTATTAATTCAATTAGGGCTTTCTTTTTCTTAGAAAAAGAGCCACATACATCGATAAATCGATTGCGTAAGCCGAAATTAAATAAATACCACATAGCACATAATTGATTACTTAATATTGGAGTCTTCCCCAATTCGACATCTATAATAAATTTACATGTTTTAATATATAACTTAACCATTAATATATATAAGCAATTTAAACCATTTAAATAACACAATAAAAATCCATGCAAACATGCACTTTTCATGGATTTAGCTTAACAATTAACAAATTGCACCAAGAACGTTTACTAAAACGCATAAACAATTACATGACATCTTAGGGTTTCTAGTCAATTTTTAAAAAAATAAAAACAAAACCCTAAAAACCCCTAAAGGTCAATCGACCCTAATTAGGGTTAGGGATAAAAAAAGCACAAACCCTAAAAAAAAACATGTAACTATACGAATCAAATCCAATTTTATGCGTTGCGATAATTAATTACACATTATAACGGCTCTAGATGCCACTGTTGGAATTATTATATCATGACTATCATATAAATAAACAAATAACATCAAAGTGAGCATGAGCGGAAGCAATTATAATAGATCGAATAACATGTAATTAATTAATCATTAATTTAAATAGTAAACATACCGTAGTGATTCTAGCCCGAACAAGAATCAATGCAATCTTCCGGAACCAATGAACCCTAATAAGGGTTTATAAGGATTATATGAATTACCCCTTACCTTTTTGTAATTCAATCCAAGAATCAAACAATAGTGTGTTTGATTCACGTTCTTGTACACACGTACTAATTCAAGGAAAAGATTATGCAAGTAAATTCCACAAAACTATTTTGGAAGCAAGAAAATCGAAACCCTTATGGGTGTTCGGTTTTGGTTCGACCAAAGACAAGAGAAGGAGAGAAAACCCAATTTGTGTGTGTACAAGTTATGAGAAAACTCTTAACCTTGGGTTTGCTTATATACTAGAGATTACTTGGAGCTCAAGACACAAAGGAGGTGTGATCCTCCTTGGGCCGATCGGTTCTACATCCCACAAGGGATTCCGGAACCTTCTTTTGTTTCCAAGTATTGTCTAGCAATTAGTTTCCTAATCTTCGTTTAATAATTAATTAGTCATTAATCAATAATACTAATTATTATTTAATTGTTTTGTATTTAATAATTAATTATAACATTTTATAAATAATTATTACATTTCCTCTTCATACGTATTGTGTGCAATCCCGTGATCTCAAGTTCGATCCTAACACACGACTATTATTATTTTGTCTATAAAACCAACAATCAGCAAGTCGCAAGATTAGAGATGAATAACGGATCAAATTCTTAGTTTTATCCATGCTTTGTATGACTTCTTCCGTTGAACAAACATTCAGTACAAAACTTATATGGGTTAGCACTGAAGGTACCGATATATACTTCTGCAACGTCCAAGTACTCCTTCAACGTTGGCATATATTTAGTAAGTATGGAAGGATGAAGAATCCTGTGTGTGACAATGTAGTATATGCCATATCATTTACCGAGTTATAGATTCCAAAAAAAACATATCTTCATATAGTCGGGGAGTTCTTCAATCGCGTAGGTATTCCATCTATGTGTTATAAACATTTTAAGATCTCAGGACAACAGTGCAAATACTAGTAAATAGACATTATATTAGTAACCTGGAGATTACATCCGTAAATTTTTCAAGCTCATCCAAAGTACCATGCACATCATATATATCATCGACAGTAGTAACTATAGCGATAGCCTTTGTTAAATTTCTCCTCACAAGAGAAAATTGAGGTCGGTAACTAGTTCCAATTGTCCACATATAATCCTCCACCAAACGGTCTCGAGCAAAGCTCAACTTGTCATCCCATTTTGTTGTTCTCCACCATCTATTCTTCATAGAAAATATAATCAGTTCATGAAAATGAGCAATTAGTAGAGACAAAAACGTAAAATACATTCTAATTACTTTGCTTATAAGAAAAAAGAAAGCAAACATAATGCGTATACCTTGATACGTGTTTCAGATCTTCTTGGTGAACTACCTGCACCATGTTAAAGTCTAACTTGGCAAGATCAAGCACCGTGCGGTTCATTCCACTTCTTTCCTCATATGCTTCAATAAACCACTTTGTCTCCACTCGTGCAATCCTCCAATGAAGCGGCATATCGAACGCACGGCTTGTTAACGATGACAAATATTGGTCATTGATCTTCCCTAAACTTCCTTTTAAATATTTTGTTGTGAAATCTCTAGCTTCATCCAATATATTTTCCTCCTCAAATGAATAATAAGAAGCCTCATAAAGGTTCAACATACCAAGAGTATTTTCAATCGTGTGTCCCTTGATAAGTGTCTCATCCTGAATGTCTTCAAATATGTCTACATAAGATATTCAATTACAATGATGTCATATTTTCCAAGATTGTGAATCAAAGCAACGAGATAAAACAAATCCTTAATGTACTTCAAACCTTGAGTGATATGATATCCATTATGTCTCAAGAGTCTAAAACCAAGAGCTTTAACATTTAAATCCAATGTGTTCCAGTTTTCAGGACTTTTGTAGTATTTGTTGTACACGTTATCCAAAACATTGCTTATATCATCCACAAAATGATACCATATGCCAAGTCTTTGTAAATCATCAACCAAATTGAGAGTACTTAACGAATTTTCCGCTTTTTCGTTCTCTTTGTAAATCATGTTCCTCACCTCTTCTTTCAGAGTTTCCAATCTTGCCGCGTACTTCTCTCCCTACACATACCAAAAAAATGCCACGTTTAAGCAACCATGTGTTAAATTTTTACTTCAACAAAAGAATGAACAAAGTTTATTAACAGAAAATTAGATCGCATACTGTATATTTGCTATTGATTGCTTGAATACGCTCGTATGGCCATAATGAAGGTGGATAACCTGCTGTTCTTCTAATAATAGGTGACACAGTAGCAACATCCGTAAGTTCAGAATGCGGCGATGAATATAATACTGGCTTTTCACTAGCAATAGTTTTTTTGGTATTTCGGTTAAGAAAAATACTTTTTCTAATTAATGAACTATTTGATACTAAATATGGGAAAGCAAATGCACATATTGAAGCCATTACTTTAAAAGAATAAACTTTAATGTGTTTAATTGATGATGGTACTTAAAATTATGATAATGGACATTTATATAAAGGGATGTAGGTTTGTAGGATATGATATTTTTCAACAAAACCACACGGTAACATTAACGGTGTGATTAAAGACAATTGATACATGTAACCATCGTTTTGGAAATCTTAATATATGGTTACAACTCATTTAATAAGATAATTAAGCATGTCCGGTTAGTATAGGTTAACCCCTTTTATGTGTAGACTATAGAATGAGGATCCCTAAAAAGGTCTAAAAGATCAACAACGACTTTAGCGATGATTTTTATTTTATTTATTTATTTATTTATTTTTTGCCCTTCTACGAGAACACGTCCTCGCTAAAGATTATTGACGAGGACAATTTCTCCCCAAATCGTCCTGTCCAATGCCACGTTTCTATCATCTTTGATGAGGATAATTTCAACAATTTTGCGAGGATGAGTGTGGGTCCCACTTTTCTTAGTCAATGCAAAGTCGTCGCTAAAAGGTGTGGCATTAAATAATTAATAAGTTAATTAATTATATCTATATTTATATTTAATTAATGCTAATTTGGAAGCCTTGGACCTGTGGCAAACCTAGATTGGCGATATCAGATGATGTGTCCTCGCCAATCACATGTGTGGGAAATTAAAAAGTTAACAAAAATAAAAAAGTAGTCAAATTTTGACCATACTTTTTGGTAAGGACATGTCCTCGCCAAAGACGAAACCCAAAAAGTTTTACTAAAAGCAAGCCACGGTTAAAGTTTCAACTCAGGTTTTTTTTCTTTTCTGTAACGGGTCTTTGGTGATGTCAAGCATATCCTCGCTAAAATTTCGTCTCATGTTCTCCCTTTTTTTTTGAGACCACTTGGAGTTAAAGTTGTCTTCCACCTGACCACATCCTACAATATTATCATAATCATGAAATGAAATTTCCTTCAAATAGCAAACATCTCAAAGTAAAAGCTTAAAATACATAATTTTCATGAAATCTTCTCTAAATCCCAAATCAATCACTGTATGTGTCATTATAGCACACGTTTTCTTAAGCGTGTTTAATATGTAGCGGCGAATTTAATTTTTTTTGTCAATTTGTCGACCTTCATTAATATGTAGGTATGTACTCCCTCCGTCCCATTTTAATTGTCCGCGGGCCCGAATTTGACCGTAAATATTTTTGTTTGTATTATATAACACTTGATGAAATTTATATCATTGAAAAGTTCGTTAAACGAACTTTTCAATGATATAAATTTCATCAAGTGTTATATAATACAAACAAAAATATTTACGGTCAAATTCGGGCCCGCGGACAATTAAAATGGGACGGAGGGAGTATATAAATAGAAGTGCGTGTAACGCAAAAAGTCACATAATTACTACCATACACCTTCATGGACCAAATATTAATATTCATACTCTTTTGATATATTTACATGTTACATATTATATTTTCATATTTGGTAAGCCAGAAAATTAAATGTGGATTGGTCCGCATGGTGAGATGCATTATTTTCTTCCAACAAGTCCGAAGTTCATGGCCACCCTATAACACTTTAGCACTTCTCTTTTTTAGCATCACCACATAAGCTGTTTATATTCACAAATAATGACTTAATACAACCAACTCAACTAAGAGTATCCACATTGCTCAAATTGTTCAATTGCTTTTTACATTTACATATCATATCTTTTACTTGTTTTTAAATATTAAAAAGCATTTGCTAAAAGTGGTTCACCGATGATGAAGCATTAAACAATAGCTTGATGGAAAGAGTAATGCGATGGACCCAACATTTTCGAGAAGGTGTTGCAAAGTTGGCATTTAGATTAACTCACTACAAGGAAAAGTATGTTTAGTGATGAAAATTTAGTGACCACATTATTTTTTGTCACTAGTTTGGCCATTTAGTGACTATATGCCTATGGTCACTGATTTTTGGTCATTCGTAAATCATTAGTGACGAGCTTGTGGTCACTAATCTACATGTCGGATATATTTAATTTATCATAGCCACATGTTTAACATAATAATAATATGGGGTAATCCTAAATATGCTCTGATTGCCTAATTGATTTGTTTTTTTCCTCAAAATTCGGAGTTTTTGTATTTAGACTAGACAACTTGGCAACTTGACCCATATCACGCCAAGTGTCCGACATGAGGGCCACCAGTTGCCCAAAAGTACATGAGTTGCCCAAAAAATAATCTAAAAAGTGACACTTGTCACTTGAAGATTTTAGTTGCCCAAAAATATAGGTTGCCCTAGTTTAAATACAGAAACTTCGAATTCTAAGGCAAAAAAGCAAATCAATTGGGTAATCGGAGGATATTAGGGATTATCTCTAAATATTATATAAAACAGTAATTGAGTGTTTGTTTAAGCTTATAGGTGGGCTTATGAGCTTATTTGATTCTGCTTATATTTCTTAAGCCCAAATTTTCTGGTTTATTTTAAGACTTATGGGTTTATAAGTTTATCATATAAACTTTATAAACCCACAAGTCTCCAAATAAGCTGAAAAATTAGGGCTTATGAAGTATAAGCTGAAACACAAATAAGCTCACAAGCCAAGTATAATCTTTAAAAAAATACCCTTAAAATTTTAACACTTACTTCACTGTGCTCACAATAAAATGAAAAAAAAAATGAAAAGGAAAACTTAACTTAATCCTACAAAGACATTCTAAAACTTTCACATGACATATATTTTACAGTCATCAGTTTATCCAAATCAATTTCCCTTTAAGATAATATGTCACCCATCACATCCTTTTTTAGCTTTCACAAAAAATAAGAAATACACCGGCGATCTACACCGGGGACCACCACGATCTACACTGGCGATCACTGTAACACCCCCAAAATTTAGTACAGTGGAAGACTTATCAAAGCTTCGGGGTGCTACGGGGATTGGTACACAACACAAGCATAAGAAAACGGAATAGCATCATCCGTTAAATATAACATTCCAAAATAGATAATGTCTATATTTATTCAAAATACGTAATAAGTAAAACATAACAAAAAGTAGGTCCCAAAATAAGTTATCAGTCTTAATTGATCCTTCAACAATGCCACTTGCCAAACCTCCAAATACTAGCTAATCTAATGCAAACATCAATCATTAACTGAGAAAACATGGTAAAGGGTCAGCTAACGCTGGTGAGTTTATAGGTTTAACGTAAATTATAACATTGGACCAAATAACATATATTTGCTACGTTGGACTAAGGCTGGACATCAATACTCTATGACGTGCACAAGGAGCACCCTTATATAAGCAACGGGCACAGGAGCCTAAAAATAATAAGTAGCTGGCACAAAGAGCCTCCAGGTAATATATAATAAGCAAGCACCGAAGCCCCAAATAATAATCAACAAGCACAGGAGCCCCAGCTAATAATCAACAGGCACAGGAGCACCAACTAATAACAATAATAACCTTAGTCAGTCTAAGTACGGTCATAGCAAATTCATAGTTAAACTTTGGTCCATTCAAAACAGTTTTGCATGTTTTCTCACCCAAGGTTTAATTGAAGTAGTATAAGTGTAAAAGTGGGGTTATGAACTCACCTTAGCAACAACAATGCAATATTAACAATACCAAGGGTAGAGCAACACCATAAACCAAACAATAACACAGCATAACAATATGAAGAACAGAGCAACAACAATAGCAGCACCAATAGCTAACTGTGTTATTACACAACAGACTTGGCATGACCTAATAATATAAACACTCGTTTCAACATATATCTCAAATTAAATACCTAAGCATTCCCAAGAGTTTACAGTTTCTATTCCCATAATTGACCAAATCCATTTCCAAGTTAATCCAATTCTATTTCCATGATTATTCCAATTCCATTTCCATAATTAATCTCGTTTTAGCATGTTAAAGAGTTGGGTATCATCATTTTGTGTAACGGTAGGAAGACATGGACTCAAGAGTACACTTGCCAAAAGGAAGACAATAACGGAGTTGTCGCAGAGAAAATGACGATAAGCCAAAAGGAGATAATGGGAAAAGTCAAAGACATCATATAACAAACACACCAAGTAGATGAAGGATTGGTAGTCGTCAGTATATTCCCATAATCCCATTTGATTTCATAAAACATACTTGTTTTGTATTTTAAACGAAAAGTTCGTCATGACTCGTACGTTTATAGAATGTTCAAAGTCAGTTGACTTTATTAATTTCCAACTATGTTTAGATAACAAGTGTCGTAATTATTATTGTTCGTTAGACAGTAATTTCCATTGTTCACCAGTTATGGCTCGAATAAATTAAATTCGTCATGAGTCTAATGTACCATAGTCGTCTCATGTTCCAATAGTCCAAAATATCTAAGGTCCAATAATATATATTTCAAGTCCGGTGTTGCAAAATCCCAAGTAATCCGACAACCAATCAATCATCAAGTAACAATCCAGTAAGCTCAAATATAAATAGCTACGGTCAATCGTGTCTCGAAAAGCCCAATAACTCTCTCGTATTCCATTTTATTTTCAAAATTTTACCCATATCACTCCATTTAAGTACTTAGTTATTAAATGATCTTTAATAACATTTAAATCTATTTAATGAGTTTTTAACTATTCATTTTATCACATTCTTTATTTTATCCTTGTAAAGTCCAATATGTCAAGTTATTATAACATTTCGATTCACGATTAATTTCCATATCCTACGGGTCAACAATTTAAATGTCGTACCCAATTAATACCAACTTAGCCCTTGGTCACATGAGTCGCGTCTCAAGTCAATATGTTCCATATCAAATCAAATAAAGTATAGGCAAATCGAGGTCACACCGAGATTACAAGGTCTCAGCTAACACCCGTATAGCCAAAACATCATAATGATTCAATCAAGTCCGGTTCCAAATCACTAATACCATAGTCAGCCATGTCAATTACTATGGCCCGACATATCAACATAAGTTGAAGCACAATGAGTCATAACAGACTTACCATGCTAAGACCATTTGGTCTCGGCTTGAACCCACATCTCTCAATCGAACCAAATCAGACTAACAGTCCATGCGGACCCAAAATTAACTAAAACTAATGCATCTTTCTTGTGGGTCTCGGCCAAATTATAAACCCAAAACAATCTAAAAAAATCAAACAAATCCAAACCTAATACAACCCAAACGGACACGCAAGTGGCTATAACCTAGAAATATAAGCTCTAAACAAGTCAAAAAATGGAAGCTCGCCGTGAGCTTTTGACCATGGTAGAAAAACTAAGAACCCAACGTAACCAAAAATGATGATACCAACTCGTTTTTATAACAAAGCCCTTTTTGTACCTTATTTTAACATCACACCGATTCACACGTGAGTGTGAATCATTGTGTTTATCAAGTTTTTAAATCAAATACTGTGGTGGTTCGCTTACCAATGGAAAAACTAAAAGTTAAAGTGGCGGTGGTTGCACGTGAGGTCCGGTTTCAAGCGTGTGGGTCTTCAAACAAAGTCATAACCCTAGAAATAAGGTGGGAGTGATGAAGTTTATTGATGGTGGTGACGGTGGAAAAAATAAAATGTGCTTCAATAGCTTGTTTTTGACATTATAGCTTCCTTATGGTCAGATCTACGCAACAAGGAGGGTGGTTATGGTGTTCAGATGTGGCGGCGGTTTGGCAGTTGGTGGTGGTGGTCATGTGTAGCGGCGGCTGAACAAGAGAGGGGAGGGTGTGTGTGTGTTAACTTTAGATTTAGGGTTAGGTTTGGTAGAGTTAGGGTTTTTATATTACCCCTTGTACCAAAAGTGTCTAATTACAAAAAGCCAGAAGGCGCAGTGAAACTTTAACGCGGGGGTTAAAGGTGTAAACCTTGCTAAACACTTGATATATCACTTCTCGGGCTCCTTTAGGCTAGTAAAATTATTCGTGAGGTATTCTAACTTGTGCCATACGTTTTAGAATTGCTTTTTCGTTACATTTGACTATTTATACACTGATGCTTGTTCAAAACATCATAACTCAAGGTCCACTAGGAAACTTCTTATTACATGTAATAACATTCCAAATAAAATTCCAAAATAACTTCCAATACGTGCCAAAACAGTTCCTAGATATCTGTTTATTTTAAACCTAATGCGGTTATTAAAATAATTTCAAAATTTACCGGTAGTCACAGCCTCCTAGCCTCAGAAGAAACCCGTCCCGGGTTTCAGCTCAAGTTACCCGTTAAGGTTGAAAAGAAATGAGAACAAATTTACTTGATTTCATCCTCGCGTTTCCACGTGAGTTCGGGATTGTTTCAGGATTTCCAACAAAGTCTAATAACAGGAATGTGACTTGGCTTAAGTCGCTTGGCTTCATAATCCAAGGTTATGGATAGGTTCCTCAACAGCATTCAACGTTTATCGAGTTGAATAAAGTCCAGGGATTACAACGGCAGTTTCTTTCGAAAACGTTTCTTCAGATTACGCACATCAAGAGTATTGTGGACTTTGCCATCTCTAGGTGGTAGTACAAGTCTTATGAGCTACTGGTCTGATTCTAGTAAGGATTTTTAAAGGATTATTATAGTGAGGATTAGACATAACCCGCATGTTTACTAAATGGGTTACGCCTTTCTATAGTGATATCTTAAGCATAACCTTTCCTCTATTCAAAATTCAAGGGTTTCACGGTGTTCTTTAGCATAGCTCTTCTGATGATTGTGGACACTTCACAATTCACTTTTGATCTAAATGATCCTTTCGGAGGTTTCCTGAGTGAGTTTAGGACCAGTGAGTTGGCTGACTCCAACTTCGGTCTATAGATAGGAATTCAACTCTTTTGTGGGTCCTAAACACGGATCTTGCTTGAGCTTATTAGAAACTTTGTTTAACACCAAAGAGTATGCGGAATCTACTCTTCAATGCTTAGAGGAAAACAAACAACATTGTATGATCAATGAAATAGTAAACTTATAACATAGTGTAACCAAAACGCTTCAATATTATTAAGCAAATAATACGAGTACTCTTTGTGTAGTACTAGGGTTTACAACTTTGAAGCTATCAAAACATACGTATATATCATCTAGACCTAAGACCTCCTTTTATAGACACAAAGAGTCTTTTACAAGATAACTATCAATATACAATATTCGTATCTTTCTAACTCTATAAGATATACTCTGAATATTTTCTATACTTATCACTTTACGCGTTTTATCCCTTGGCAATACCTTTTTCCATCAGCAGTGTTCATCAATACAAACTTTCTACCAGCAGTACTAACTCAGTTAGTACTGTTAGTTATATCTTCAACAGTACAAACTTTGTCTTGACAATACTAAGTGTTTGAACATTTAATTCCCAATAATCCTCCCCTAAACTTGTGATTTACCTCCAAATCACCAAGTTTTTGAATTAAATCTTCAATCTTGATCTTGAGAGGATTCTTCTAAACACTTTATCTTCTCTGCATATAATCTTCAACTTGAATGAAGATCTTCCTTACTAGTTCTCTTGCCATCTCTGTTTCTTCATCTACCATGAGCTTAGCTTATAGCATCACAGTAAGAGCCCCTGCTGACAATGGATATTCTTTTTCTACTAACATGTATACATCTGTTGGTCCAAACGTTACGACGTTTATTCTATACAATGTCTTCATGTTTTAATGATGATAAACATGTAACTTGTAATACATAACGTAAAGTGCACATGTTATTTGTTTACACAAATCATCAATGCTGGAACGCATCAACATCTCTCGACGGTCAAGTCTGAATCACTTCAGGTATGAACAAACACCATACCAACTTTATTAAGTGATCAAATAAAATATTTTTGTCCTTAAACCTCATATTTTTATAAATGTGACAAAACATTTTTACAAAAATAAATTAGACAAATTATTTTTCTATTTATAAAAAAATGTTTTTAAAAAAAACTTGACTTTGTATTGGTCGTGGGGAGGTGCCGAATGCTCCAACTCTATGAACGTATAAGTTTCCCCTAAAAACCTTAAAGTCTATTAAGTCTTCTAGGATCTACAAACAGCAATTCACGCAATAAATACAACGAGAAAACCAACTAGTGCACTCGAGGGTTGCATTTTATAAGATGGACAAGCTATAACTTATAAGAGTTAAGCAGGTTTTTTATTCTAATGCGAGGCAATCAATTAAACAAGAGATGACAAATCAATAATCAATAATTCTGTTTCATTAGATCTAAGCAAAACACTAACGCTCAGTTCTCAAGTTTTTTTTAAAGGGGAAAGTAAAGTAAAGAAAAGGGAAGAAGAGGAGTGGAGAGGAGGGGAAGAAAACTGATGTTTACTTTTGTGTTCTTAAGCTCAAGTACAAACAGAGGAAAGTGAAAGGAGGTCAAAACTTAATTTACAAAATATTTCATCTTGCATTATACTAACACCAGATCAATGAAACCTAAAGCCCACTCAATATTTTTTTTTTGAAAAAAGCAACATTTTTTTTTTTGAAAAAAGCAACAGATTCATCATCAATGAAGGTTGCTCCAATTATTGAAAAAGCAATAGATCCATCATCAATGAAGGTTGTTCCAATTATTGAAAAAACAACAGATCCATCATCAATGAAGGTTCTTCCAATTATTGAAAAAGCAAACAGATCCATCATCGTTTAAAATTACCTGCGTATGTGAACAACCTTCAGTTTTGATGTTGGTGACAAAATGACGAGTTAAATATTGCAGAAAAAGGGAAAATGGGGTTATTTGGTCAAAAGAGTTACTTCCCTTCACTTTTTGCCCATATTTGGGATGAAATACTTTTGAAGAAAAAGCATTAAAATGCGCCCTCGTTTTCACCCCTCTCCTTTCCTTTTCTCTTTTCAAAAAATCTTGAGAACACCATGCTTTTTAGGTTTCACTCATTTTCTTTCCCTTCCATCCCCAAAACTAAACTTAAGAACACAGTGTAATAAATCTAGTCTAGCATGTTAATGTGAAGAAAATAAAAACATACAATCAAATAACACATAGACATATTGAATGATTAAGAATGAATTATTTATCTTTAATTAAACATGGATACAAAATATGTAAAGGCCTTTACAAAGTAGCATAAATTCGGCTGTAAAAAGTGATATGTTACAATGATTGAAAAAGATAGGAAAAATATATATAAGAATACATGTGTAGAAAGATACTCCAATATGTTAATGAACCACTAGATCTATGCAAATATTTGATGTGTCTCTCGTTCCCATACTCACAAATCATGTGCAACATATGTTTGCTAATTACAATAATACATATGATAGATCCAAGATATTAGTGTGTGTGTATATATATATATATATATATATATATATATTGTATCTTTATTTTCAGAACCCTGTTAAGTGCGAGAACTCTAATTTTGCATTAGAAAACATGCATGTTCATATAAAACAAGTATGTTTTCTTACATACACCTTAATACACATACATGTATAACATACATGTTCATATAAAAACCTGTTAAGTGCAATAAATCAATGCAAAATGGTTTTATTTTTAGAACCCTGTTAAGTGTGGGAACTGCGAGAACTCCAATTATGCATTAGAAAACATGCATGTTCATATAAAACATGTATGTTTTCTTACATACACCTTAATACGCAGACATGTGTATTAAGGTGTATGTAAGAAAACATACATGTTTTATGTGAACATGCATGTTTTCTAATGCAAAATTGGAGTTCTCGCAGTTCCCGCACTTAACAGGGTTCTGAAAATAAAGCTCCCCTATATATATATATATATATATATATATATATATATATATATATATATATATATATATATATATATATATATATATATATATATAGTAAAATGTCAGATACATACATATAAAGATCCAAGATATTATATAGTATATAATAGAATGGTGATACATGAAGTTTTGCTAAGCATTCCATTCCAACATAACATCTAAATTAGTATGACTAAGAACTCCATCAACAAATTTTGACATTGGCGACATATACGTCATTATACTTGTTGCTATTAATGACACAATTTTACAATATCATTTCTCATGTCACTAATAATGACGCTAAATGGCTGTTTTCTTGTAGTGCTGGTTTATAAAAACATAATAGAAAAGAAAAAGAAAAAAATAACGGTACATTGAGCTGATGGTGATAGCACGAGACACGATGATGTGAGTGGGAGTATGGTTTGTGGCGCCATAAGCTCGACTGATGAGATGACGCGAGCCTCACAAGCCACTGTATAGTGGGCTCTTAAAATAGGAGGGGTCATAAAGCATAAAATTGTTGTGACTTGTGAATAACGTTCACATTATTATTATCTTTTAGTGGACCACTCAATCAATGCAAATATTCGACGTGTGGCACTTTTCATACTCAAAAAAAACATGTGCAACATATGTTTGCTAAATAATCTAGTACGAATTGTTAGTAAAGCATACCCACACAATTCTTATCGTTGCTATTTTTTATTTACGTATATATTCTCTTACTTTAAAGATTCAGGTCAAGATTCTTTCTCAAATCATAGATTGAAATCGGAATTGGGGAGCACGGATACGATAGATCTGTAAAATATGGAAAATAAATAAATATAGATATTACAAAAAAAAAAAAGAAAAAAGAAAGCAATAGATAAAATTAATATTTGCCAAATTGAATCCAGCTATAGAGTTGTAGCAGAGTGAACCATTGAAACAAGTTTATTACACAATAATTTTATCCATGCCAAATTCCATTCGAAAAATGAAAAAGGAAAACTATGATGGATTCGAAGGGGCGAAGTGATAGGATACAGCAAGACCGAAAGGAGTAGGGCGAAGTGATCGGATACCCATGCCACATTTTGCCCAATGACATGCCATAGTGCACCATGGTTGGTGTTATTTACCCCTTTCATTGGGCAATTCACGAGCGCCAATTTTTATTTTTATTATTATTTTTTTTAATGAGTGAGTGTGGTATTTTTGATGATGTGTTATGAGACTCACATGCATCAATAACTGAGATAGCGTTTTTAGTTATTATGGTATTATAGGGTGTGTGCTAAAGTGAAAACCCAATAACAATTATTCACACTCCCTTGCACCTACCTACCTAGCTCTTTTATAAAAGGTTCATGCAAGTCTAAAAGACCATAAATTAATTGCAGGTTTTAAAGGGAAAGCTATCGAAATCCATGTGATTATCACACAATGAAGTGGAGACCCAAGACATTTTTGTTCTTTCTACTAACGATTCAATCTCACTTGATTCATTCAAAGTCGATTATCGACACCCTTCCTGGATATTCTGGTCGATTACCATTCACGTTGGAAACTGGGTATCTCCGTCTTAGCCTTTTACTTTATTTCTTTGTGTTATTTGATGTTTTCAGATGCTTAATTATAACCACTTGAAACTATGCAAAGCTATGTGGGAATAGGAGAAAAGGAAGAGACACAGCTTTTCTACTATTTCGTTGAATCCGAAGGTAATCCAGATGTAGATCCTCTCATATTTTATCTCACTGGTGGTCCTGGCACTTCCGCCGTCTATTCCGTCTTCTATCTAATCGGTATGATTTCTTTTGTGACTTCATATATACATTTTTTGACATATTTTCGCTCAATAAGGTAGCTTCAACAACTAACAATGGAATCACTTTCTATTTCTAACACGTAAACTTTAACACACAATATTAGCAATCTAATGAAATACTATAAATTAAGTATAATCTCATACATGCACGACTCAGTTATCATGTGAATCAAAATGATTCTTACATGCATTACGACTTATAAAACAAATGTCACATGAATTTGGATTACGAACACTAATTTTACCCAATCCTCAGGTGAGGTGCATATGAACTTTATATAACTTTAACTTGAGAGGTATAGCGAGTTAAGAAAAACTTTTTTCAGCTGGCTCTCGCTCTTGTTCTTCGCCAACGCACACAACATTTACACATTCGACTAGGCATGGAATGAGATTTCCAGTCATTTAACCCAATAAAAACCTAAGCTTTTAGGTTTAGTCCTTTCAATCTTATAGTCAATGATTCACAAGCTAAGGAAATAATTATAAGGAAATAATTATATACTCGACTCTTCTATAGTTCAACATATAAAGAGACAAATGCATTTATATAACAAATATATATGCGCTCACAGTACGTGTTCATACAAGGAAATATAAGGAAATAAGGAAATAAGGAAATAAGGAATGGTAAAGCCTAAAGTTCAAGTCTATACAAGGATATCATTTTTTATTATTTTTTTTGAAATACATTATTTTGTACTTTGTTGTTTAGTGTTTATCTATTAATTTATTTATTTGCTAAGTAATAATAGCGGCCTAACGAATAATTTGTGATATTATATTTGAATAATAAAGTTAATCTTGTACTGCATTATACTAAAATACTAGGCATTTTAGTCGGTGCGATGCACAAGTTTTGTTTACATGAAAAAATCATACTTTAATATGTGCCATTAACTCTTTTTATATGACACGTTTTTGCGGGTCAAAATATATACAAATTTGTATAGGTCAAACTTTTGCGGGTTAACTTGACCTGTTCATTTTCTTATGAATATTGAGACATTGAATTCGTGGCAAAAGTTACTATCAGTTACACGTTTGGTTTGTTTGAATGTAAAAATCATTTATCAATTTATATTCTTAGATACCGGATATTAATGAGTCCATGTCGAAATAGTTTCATACGGCTTCAGGTTAAAATTTTCAGTTACCCATCGGCTTTTTCAGAGTCTAAAAACACATTTAAAAAAAATCTTAATCTCAAAAACTGACAAAACTAGTCATATACATAATTATTCTAATTTCTATTATATTATTTGTTGCAATATTACTTAAGATTATTATGAACTTTTCACATTTATTTGTCTATCTATTGAATTAAGTATTTTGGATTATAAATATTTACATTTATAACTTGGAACTCAAAAATTATATAGAGATATAGATATAGATAGATGAAGACAAAAAACCCTCAATGTAATCATTAGCTTCTAAATACTTGTATGTTTATATGTTTAGCTTACTTAGGGCCCGTTTGGTTTATAGCTTTTGGATTCAAAGAATGATTTCATTTCAAAATTTAAATGTTTGGTCCAAGTTTTTGGGAATCGAAATAGGCCCGGTAATAATAGATTGATTCATGGCATATGTGGTATCTTTTGTTTATAATGGACCTCACATTTATATCTCACTCACAATATATACATAAATTAATTATTAAAAAATAAAACTACCCTACTTTCTTTATAATAAATCATTTATCAACTATTAAAATAAAATTTTTAATAAAATATTATTTTTTTCTCTTACCTCATTTTCTTTCATTCTAAACCGAATCCAAATCTCATTCCAAATCCTTTTACGAACCAAACGGGCCCTTAGTTTAGTTATAAAATTAAAAAAATAAAATAGAAGTATGTGGATATTTTTTCTTTGCTAGCTAGAAATCCTTAGACAAAAAAAAAAAAAAAAAAAAAAAAAAAAAAAAAAAAAAAGTTTTTAAAAGTATATTATAAGAAGAGAAATTAGCATAAAGGACATTACTACTAGTAGACTTATCTGACATCGTTTGAAGAGGAAAACCTTCAAAAGAAAAAAGCTTTATATAAGCAAAGCTCACACCCTATTTTGAAATATAGTTAAACTTTAAATGTTAATAAAAATTGATGTTATTATACAATTATTGTATATTCCCAAACAAGCTTTGCGGAGCTTATGTAAAAGAAAGACCTTGTGTTTGAGCTTACAAGCTAGAAACTTGAGCTTGAGTAGTTAAAAATTACTTTAATTAACTAAACGAGCTTCGAGCTCGAGCTCGAAGAATAAATAGTTATTTAAGCTCGAGTTCGAGCAAGATTTGAAAAACTTATTTGAGCTCGAGCCGAATATTAGTTAATCGAGCAGAGCTCGAATATCCTGAAACTCGACTTATCTCGTATCGTGAACACACCTACAGAGTTCTTGCCATGATTTAAATTGATTTTTTGAATGGCCATTGCACTTTAGCTTCCATTTTATCTCCTTTACAGTATAAAGTATGACAAACAACCCAGGGATTTTATTTCACTGATCTGGTGTAGGTCCACTTAAGTTTAACTTTGGAAATGCTTTTGAAGACACCACATTAGAACTGAATCCAAACTCATGGACCAAGGTTTCTCATATTCATTCTATAAATAATTATAACACTTGTATACTAAAAATCATGACACAGTAATAGAAATGATAACAAGTTGTTATACATTTATGTAGATGGCTAGTATTATTTTCATTGATATGCCTGTTGGCGCTGGATTTTCATATGCTACAACGAAAGAAGCATCCATTAGCAGCGACAGCGTCGTGGTCAAGCAGGCAAACGAATTTCTTATAAAGGTATATTTTTTTCATCTTTTCTTCCATAATTAATATTTGTAGAACATGATGCTTTTTATTTTCATACTTGTTGTTGTACTATATATCAGTTTCTTATCGATCATCCGAAGTTTTTGGAAAATCCCTTATACATAGCGGGCATTTCTTACATGGGAATTGTCATACCTGTCATCACTTTAGAGCTGTACAACGGTACTTGATTCTTATAATTTCTGTATTAGTTTCTTTATTTATTTTTCCTGGGAAAAACAGTGTGATCTTCGAACGTTCTTTTTTGTAGCTAATGGATGCGGTGATCTACCAGTATTGAATATTCAAGTAAATGACCCAACCATGTGATCGAACACTAAACCTCATCTTTACAAATAAAAGTACATAGAAGGCTAATATTGTTTCATTAATTGTGATGTAGGGTTACATTCTTTGCAGCCCTCTAACAGATAAATTCATGGACTTCAATTCTAGAATTGAATTTGCTCATCGTATGGCACTTGTATCTGATGAAATTTATGAAGTAAGTTTTGTCTTATTAAAAAATATACCAGTATATATGTGTCATGCTTATAAAGTTATGTATTATGAAGTCGGTCATAGACAATTGCGCTGGTGATTATTTGAACACGTACGCAGCTAGTTCATTATGCTTAAAAGGTCTTCAAAGATACGAGGAGGTGAGTTGATTGCATCGATTCGTAAAATAAAATTTGTCCATAAAATATGTGATTGTATGATGTTCTGGTTACAGTGCACACGTAGAATAGAAATCAGAAATATTTTGGACCCACTTTGTGATGAGAAATATATGAAGCCGTTTTGCCAAGTAACTTCTTTTACCTCCATGGTCGATCTATTGTAATTATCAAGAATCATGAAGCATGTGGTTCTACGTACTGATGAAAATTTGGTGTCTTTTTGCTCTTTTAGGATTACTATAATGATTTTATTGAATATTGGGCAAACGATAAGGCTGTGCAACAAGCTCTTAATGTTCGCATGGTAAGTTTTACTTTTTTTTTAATGGCGAATTTTATAAAGAAGATAAAAAACTAGAAAGAAGCTAGATACAAAGAACCTAACTGTTAGGATTTATACAAGCAATTATAGGATCTTTAATCCAATCATTCCAGTTAATAGACAATTTTGTGCATCTACCACCAATCCAATTGTAGGATAATTGTTGGATCTCTTTGAAAACTTCAATGCTAGATTGAGACTTCTCCATGAACACCTTGCGATTTCGACTATACCACATTATTCAAAGAGATGAGAACAAGACGGCTTCAAAACATCTTAATTGAATAGGCTTGAACATAGCGTTTTTCCTTTGGCTTAAATTCCTAACGAAATCAATAATGTTTAACAAGGAACAACCGCGAGAATGTTGAGGCAAACAAAATCCCAACCATTGAAAAACATAACTCCATATTGTGTTTGACCGGTTGCAAGATACCATCATCAAATGCTCTATAGTTTTACTGAAATACATAATCCTTGAAAAAGGTGCAAATTTAAGAGTACCGTTTAATTTTCTTTTAAAAAAAAATTATGTTCAGGGAACAATTGGAAAATGGGAATTGATCAACGCAACACTGCATTACCTAGAAGGAAAAAACGACACATCTTGCTATTCTTATGATATATTCAGTAGCTTTGCCTACCATAAGGAACTTGTTAGCAAAAATTGCCGCGCTTTGATCTTTAAGTGAGTATAACAATATCTTTCATTATTTACTTGTATTTTTATAGAATAAAAATGTGCATAACTATGATTTTGTTGACAGTGGTGATCATGACATGACATTTCCATACAACGGAGTGGAGCAATGGATAGGTGCTCTTAATCTTGGAGTTGATAGCTCCTGGGAACCTTTCTACGTGGATAATCAAGTTGGAGGGTAATTATGTGTTCAAAAAAAAAAAAAAAACAAAAATGACTCATGACGGAAAAATGCGCTACAAAATACGTATATACAGAGGCTTTAATTGTATCTTCACTAATTTCATGATTTATCTTGCAGATATGAAATGACATACGCACAAAAGAGTTTCTCCTTGACATATGCTACTGTCAAAGTAAGATATGCCACTCTTGCCATTGACGTACTTGTATGTATAATGTACAGTATTAAACTACTAGTAGTCGGAGACAATGCTTTCATATAGTAGTATATATGCATGGTCTATCTTCCCAAATATTGTAGGATTGCATTTTATTATAAACCATGATAAATGAACTAACTTAAGTCATTCCGTAGGGTGCAGGCCATTCGGTAGCACTGTACAAGCCGAAAGAAGCTAAGGTTCTAGTAGAGAAGTGGCTTAGTCACAAGAAAGATATATTCAAGCCTCATCAGCTAAATTCTGGACATAGTTATATGTAGACCAAATACTGGGTGGTATTCTTGGATAGGACCCAAATGGTTGCATCTTGGATATGTGCTACACGTCTTTTGCTTCTTTGTTGTCGTAGGAAACTTTTCATTGGCTCCAAGCTCGTTGCTCCTTGGTTATACCTTCATGCATTGAGCTTTGTTTGATGAACTCTTGTTGCCATTCCAAAAAAGAGAAAAAGTTCCATTTAATTTGTATATCTATTTTCTTTATAAACGGCCAAAGCCTTATTTAGATCTTTATTTATCACACTAAGCACTCTTCATAAATTTAAGCGGAATGTAAATCCACGGATTGTAGTTATTGCAACACCAAATTAGCAAGAAATAACTTAAAAAACCTATAAAGCTAAACCAAATTGATCTTGAAGAGATGATACTCTATCAAAAAATTCCACGAATTTGAGGCTCTTGCAGTAAGTAGACATTATTTGAAAGATAATTATAAACTAAAATATGAGCTTAATAATGCAGGGGGATTATGCTTATTCGAAGGGAAATGGTGAGAAAAAAATAATGATAATAAAGTGAGAAGAATAAGAAAAAATTTTAGCCACACATTTCAAATAAGAGAGAAATTTTCAAGGAGAAATACATATATTTTTATAGGTGCATATGAAATGTATAGTTTTTTTTTTTTCTTTTTTCTTTTTTTTTTTTTATTCTTTTCATTTGATCTGAGCTATGATTGAATATTGCAAAGAAGAAAACTGTTAAAAGTTCTCATATCCAATGTTAAAAGCATCACAAGTTTTCAGATATTGAAATTATAAATATACAATCTAAATATAAGCCCTAATTCTGCATTTTATCCGATCTTCTCAACACACAAAAACCAGGGAACGTTTAGGGCTTCAAAGAGGACGATATTCAGCAGCATACAAGTTATTTCCAAGGGGGAGAATTCACACCATTCACTACATAAATTTTAGTATTTCATATTATAATCGTGTATTTGATTCAATGTTTTTCATTATAATATTAAACGTTAAATTTTAGTTATTAAATTGTTATTGCTATGAGTTAGTTTTCTCATTTTCATATCGTTTTATGTGTATGCTTTCTTTGCTTATTTGCGAACTTGTTTTGTTGGTTTTAATGTTTGTTAGTATCTAGGAAACTAAGAGAATTGACCATCGGACCCTAGTGAAATAGGTTGCGAATAGTGGTAAGAATTGACCATAGGACTACCACTATCTTACGTGCGAATTGACCATAGGATCACCTACCAAACGGAGATGCGTAAGAAGTTAGGGAGAACCTAAGTTTCGAGAGGCCGAGTTTCACAGAATAAGTCTCAGATTGTAGCGGTCCTTAATGACTCTTCCATAGGTTAAACCCACGAACTCTTGTAACCATATGGTTACGGAATAGGAATCTATGGAAAATAGCCTAGAAAAATTTACCCGAGGAGTCTAGTAACTTTAACCCCCACGTGGAGCGATAGAAAACATTAATTAGAAAACGTAATCATGGCATAACATGATTAGTAATTAGGCTATCACATTTCTCCCTACTAACGATCTCTCACTTTTATTTGCTTTCGTTTTATTTTCATTTCATTAGTTTAAACAAAAATCTATTCAAAACCCCATTTAAAACCAGTGACATTAGAACTTAGATTAAATCCGCACTTATAGCTCTTGGGACGACCTCGGCTTTACCGATTACTACACTACACACAACCGGGTACACTGTTCGTTAGTGCATTAGGTAGACCTTAGGTAAACGAGACTTTATAAATACTAAAACCTAGTCAGAAATCCTGCAAATTTCAAAATCTTATTAAACCAACTGGGCTAGCTCAGTTGGTCACCAAGGGTGACCTTGAAGAGGTTGTTACCACATGCAAGAGCTCTTAGGTTCAAGTCTCTCCATGGGGATTTTCCTTCAAGGTGAAATCTTTGGGGTTTTGCTCTATAGATGCGTCGATTTGAGGCTGGCAGGGAATACCTTCTGGGTATGTACTGTGGAATCGAATCACTAATTATTATTCGAGGTTGGCAGGGACTACCACTACTACACAAAAGGTTATATAGATCACTTCAAATAGAACGGTTGTGTTAAAAACTGATCTAATAAAGGAAAAGAAAGGGGAAATGCAATAAATAGATCGCTTGTTTAATTAATAACTGATCTATTTAATTTTTAAACTAGTTAGATCGGTTTTTACATATTAACTGATCTATTTATCTCTCACGAACCACGTTTTGTATTACATAGATTATTGGGATACCAAATTTTCACCCAAATAGTTTTAGCGGGATCAAATTTTTCATTTGCCCGCTTCACCAAAATTACCAAAATTTAATTTAGACACACAAAACTCTATATCATTTCCCCAAAATCATATACCACACTCACCAAACAAACCCTAAATTTCTCCGCCGCCTCAACAAGGTAAATTGATCTAATCACTCAAACTTTTTGTGAATTAGTAACCGTATTTGATGTTCCATGACTTCAATTCGTGCTCTTTACCCTAAATTATGTTTTCATTCACTGAACAAATTGCTTTTGTTTTGAAAGTTTTATTTTTTAGGGAATGATGTTGTTACTCTATTTCGTGTATAGTTACTTGTAAATTTGTTGATGATTTTTTTATACATAGCTTTGTTGTTGAAAGTAAAGTGAATATAATGGTTTTAGTCACTTATTTACTAGCTTTGTTTATGACAGTAATAGGTCTCAAGGTTGAATTAGTTCTTTAGTTTATGACTTTGGGGAAGTGTAATTACTTATTTTCTCAAAATGCATATGGGCTTGGTTGGGTTGGGAGTGGCAAGTGGGATGTGAAACGGACAAATGTGGGGTCGGGTGGGGGGTGTTGTGCGTATGGGGAGAAGTTGGCATGTGTTTATATAGGGAGAGATGAGACTGAGAAGTTTGCTCAGTCGGTTGTGGGGTTGGCGGTTGAAAGGGAGAAGGGAACAAATTTTACTCAGTTTTAGGTGAGCAAAGCTTTTTGGTTTATCACTTTGTCTCTGGTTAGTGTTTGTTATGCTTATGGTAGATTGCTTATTAGAGGTAATCGTTGGTCGAATAACAGTAACGATAAAACATTATTAGAGGATTTATGCTTTTATATTCGCCTTACGTTGGTCGAACTTAGTATCTACTAATGTACAATCTTTTAGTCGGAAATCATGTGTCTTTTGTATCGAGTTATTCATTAAAAAGTGGCTTTTCATATGTTGAAGGATTGGCTAGATCAGCATAATGATTTTGAAGCTATAGTGGATGGGGCGAACATTGGGCTCTACCAACAGAACTTTAAGGTGGATTTAGTCTCACAGGTTGTACATCTCTGGAGTGTCATTTAGGTGTTTAATATGTAACATGGTAATTTAAAACACTAAGAAGCGAACTGTTGTGACTCATTCTTTTATGCTTTTTCAAAATTGGTATAGAGCATCTTGAAGTTGTTGTTAATGAGCTGTATAAGAAAAGCAATAAATGGCCACTAGTTATTCTACACGAAAAACGTATTCGTGGCCTTCTAGCTAATCCTGCCAATCAAGGGCTGCTTCAGGGGTGGATAGACAATGGGATACTTTATGGAACACCAGTTGGTTCTAACGATGACTGGTAACAAAGTCTAAAAAACTTCCCTTATACACCTCATGATGCTTGAACTGCCGAAACTCTTGTGGGATACATAGAATATGTTTTCTTATCTCGATTAGTGTACTGATTGATGTATTCATTGGTCCTATCCAATTATAATAATACACCTTGGGCTTCTTCAGTAGCTGTAGCCCATTAACATTTGATCAAGAGGCCTACGCACCCTAAGAGTTTCTGCGATTTTATGCTCTACATAGCTATATTTTATATCCCAAGTTGATGATTAGTTCTCATTTATACATGTTTGTGTAGCTGATGAAGTATTTATAGTTTTCATTTGTCGAATAAGTGCATTAATCTTAATCTCATGTTTAT
Organism: Artemisia argyi; assembly: GCA_030686995.1. Classification (NCBI taxonomy): domain Eukaryota; kingdom Viridiplantae; phylum Streptophyta; class Magnoliopsida; order Asterales; family Asteraceae; genus Artemisia; species Artemisia argyi. The sequence goes on from JARVZY010002535.1 coordinate 64,106, forward strand.
TACTTTTTTTGTTTGCAATCCCAGGCTAACAGAAAAGTAGAAGAAACTGGACCAAGTGTTGCAACTGGGATGATTTTATCCCTTCGCGAGAGGTATTATCATCTGATTCTTGTTGAACATTTCATTTCATGGTTATAGGCTATAGCTGTGTTTTATGTTTTATGTAATACTCAAATCTTGATCATACACTAATCAGCTATCGCATATCTTTCTTCGTGTTATGACCTTTGTAGTCTAGAGAGCTGTAAGGATGAACTAGCCACATGTCAAGTATGTATGAAATTACTTTTAAGATGATCTACATGACTTTATATATCATACGATAAAATCAACATTTTTTGAATGCATCTTGTTTGTAACTTAAAGCTACCATTTCTCAAAAAGTTAACATTATATTTTCATGATTTCTTGGTTTACAGGACTATAAAGACAATTGTGTGTCTGGTGGTACTGATGCTTTGGCGCTTCTGTTCAGTGGTTGATATGGCTGGGCTTGAGCCAGGAACAATAGCGACTGCAGTTCGAGCTCTGAAGATATGAGGACGAGGAGTTCGGATATGCACATCTGACCATCATAAGGTGGTAATATCAGCCCCCTCTCATCAAATGTATCACTAATAAGAAATTTAGTATGAATGAACATCATAATATATTCGGATACTAGGTGGTAATATCAGCCCCCTCTCATCGGTGTTGTGTTTGTTGAAGTCATTTGGTTTCGGATACTAGGATGTTGTTTTTGTTGCAGGCATTTGTATTTATATATTGTTGTATTTGTTATGAGTTAATGGAAATTTTGTAAAGATATGCATTCTGATGAAAATTTGGAAACATTTTTTTTTGTTTGAAAATTGCCTTAAAAGATCGGCTCTTATGACTGATATTATTGTAAAATTAATAAGACCGGTTTTCAACCGATCTATTTGTGTTCCGCCCAAATAGATCACCCTTAGTTAGAGTGGTTCATAACCGATCTATTTGAGGTGTTTCGACCGATCTATTTAACGTTTTTTGTAGTAGTGTACCTTCTAAGTAGTACGGTAGAATCGAATAACTAACTTAGTATTGGACTAACTCACCGTTAAAAAAAAAAATTGCAAAATCTTATAAGATTTCTGTCATCCAGTAATGCATTTGTCATTAACCCTGACACGGGTTTTTTTAATAATAAATTCTATACTTTTGTAAATACGTTTTAATGTAAACTATTTAAGTTATCAAAGTTGGGTACCCGCGCGTTGGACGACGGTTACCTGTATAATTAAATATTTCGGCGAGCAAATACATTTATGTTACATGTTTTTTATGAGAATAAACTTATTAATTACGTTTAAAATTATTCATGGTGATGAATGATGTGTTGATTATGAAGCAAGCTTTACAACCCCTAAGCATTGTAACTAACTATTATAGTATAACATAGGCAAGATGGAAAGATTTATCGTTCTCTAGGAACATAATGAGGTAAGCTCGTAAAATATGACGAAATGATCTAAGGGATGGAAGAATATTAGTTTTGGTCTTTTTATAAAATTTTACTTAAAAGCAGTTGGGAGAGTAGATTTTAGGACTAATTTTGACCTAAAAAGAAAATTAAATTAAAGTAAAGTGGTGGTGCAAACAAATACTTTGGATACATATTTATCTCTGACTATACCTATTAAATTGTCACACATTTGCAATGACAGCCTATATATGTGACCAACCATATGGTGGCGATGTGTATTATACAATAACTATCAAGAATACAATAAATATTCGATCTAATATTCACCTAGCAAATCAACCTAACTTTACAGCCACGATGGTTGCAAATACAATAGGATGCTAGGTTTTATGTGGATCTTAGTTCAATGTTTAATTAGTTACCTTTGATTAACGTTCTAGCAAGGCTGTTGGTGATTTTCATTTTTTGTTATTATTATTTTTTTTTTATATATAAAAAAGCAACATTTTATATAAAACTAAACGAGGACAAAATTACACAAGGCAAAATAAAGACAAAACAAAACTAACATGGAAATACCTTCCACTGACCTAACCAAAACAATACTGACACCTGAATCTTAGGTACAAAACAAACTTCTAACCTATCAATGTCATTAGTCGAACAGGCTCACATGAGAATAAGAGTGGAGGGAGTGGGCTCGGCAAACTCTCGGCAAAAATCGGTGATCTTCGGCAACACCGATGCCACCGTTCGGCAAGAATCGGTAAAGCAAAAATTCGGTAACATTTACCGATTCATAAAGTGTTGGTGTTGGTAAATACTTGAGAAGGAAGAGTGATGTGTAAGGTTTTTATTGGGTATTGATGATGTGGAAATTTGGTGAAACCAATGCCACCAAATTGGTGAAAATTGGGGTGAATTGGTGAAGTGTGAGTTGTAAGGTTTTTATTGGGTATTGATGATGTGGAAATTTGGCAAAATTTGGTGAACTGGTGACCACTCCCTCCGCCCTAAAAACACGTATGGGACCTGGGCCATCAATGAACACTGACAACCTAAGACCAAAACATTCAACAATGAAAAACTACTGACAGAGTTGATCATGCATACGAATTTGGACCACTTGCAGATAACCACTATTGCAGGCGGTTGCTGAACTAGTTGTAAAAATAAATGATGAATATCCACTTAAGATGTGGTATATTTTGTTTTCAATAGAGAGGAAAAGGCGGAGATGTTTCCAATGTTGATTAGTGTTATATTGAGATATTTGAATGTAGAATGAGAAATCATTTTTTAAAATTTGGAAAATAAGAATTTTACTTTTTTTAAAAATTTTGAAAAAAAGTGTGACTAAACAGGAAATGAAATGTTTTTCACCAACTAAACACACCCTTAAGGATTGATTAAACCCAATCATGGTTAACCACTCATAGTCAACTACATTGTTTGATAATGTTACAAGTCTGGAAAAATAATTTGTGATCATTCGTTCCAGCTTTGGCTATACTTTCGCTGCTACATCTGGTTTCTACATTTAATTTCACAACTGCTACATACATTTCATTTCACGACCATTCGTTCCTTGCCTTTGACAATGTGTTAGCCGCAAACCTTTGATCCACTCTTTCACTTTTCGTTCCCTCTGCTACCATTGGAAAGAAATAATCTAAAGTTAACTCTCACGTATTTTAAAAGAGACTTTTGATGGTATGAATATCAAAGTTTAAATAGAAAGCCAAATTAATGACTATTAAGAGCAATGCTATTGCTTCCTAAATTTTGTTCATAGTTGGACAAGCACACATGTATCAGTATTTAAAAGAGAAATTTTGTTCATAGTTGGTAACCAAGATTTCCGACCTTTTGGCCAACTAATCCACGGGGTTTGAACCCACCGCCACACAGACTGAAACCAGGTAAAGCCCTCCCTTTTCAGGAGGTTGGCGTGGCCACTTAAGGTTGTTTACACCTAGCAGGAATTGAAATTGAGACCTCACACATCTTAGAGTGATAGTCACAAGCCCCTTTTACCACTAGGTCATCCTTAAGGGGTTCTGTAAAAATCAGTTCTATATCACTGCAATTTCATTTACATATTTTTTCATTTGAGCTGTAAAATTATCAAAACAATTAAACATTACACAATTACAAAGAAAAAGAAACTAGCAAATAAAGTATTTATGTATTTCATCTCTTCTTGATATTCTTGTAAAGCTGATGCATCTACTTGACTCAAAGAAGATGGCATCACACCGCCATCACCAACGTTTATCACTACTACAAAAACGTGTTTTTTGGAACGGTAACTAAGTGAAGCGTTCCAAAGATTCGTTCTTTTGGAACGGTTCTGGTGGAGCATACCAAAATTTCAAAAGGTAGGCCCAACAAATTTTATGGATCGGTACTTTGACTAATTGTTCCATAAATTTAGCGAGTTGTTATCAAATTCCACCACAAGCTGCATTTGAACTTTACTCTACTCTCTTGCAACGATACTCATTCATCATAATCATTTTCGCCAATCAAGACCCTAACAAAAGCTTCAAACAAACCAAAGCTCTGAAAGTATGCCTAGTTAACTTCGAATCCAAGAAGGTACGCAAACTAATATCCTCGCTTATTTATGTGTGAATTTTTACTTTTGGTTATATATATGTATGTAGGTAAATTGATATGCTTGCGTCTTTATATATTAACGAATGACTTAACTGCAAAGCGATGTAAATTGTATATTTTCATAAAGTCAGAACGCTAGTCATTTGTTGCATTGAGGGGATTACTAGTTAATATAGCACAACCATTTAAAAAGAATTAAAGAAAAGCAGTTTGTACTTATATATTTTTTTGCAATCTCATGGCAACAAAAAGAGAATGTATTGTCAATACTTTAAATATTAGACCAAGTTTTATGTCCTAACTAATCATTGATAATTTACATACTTATATTTTTATTAACAACTAAAAAGTAGAAACTACGACCTTTTGAGAATAAAGACCTTAACCAATTAAGCTACGATGGTTCTTTGCCTAATTTAACGAAAGAAAATACGTAAACATTAACTTAAGCATGACTTAAGAATAGTTTATTGTAAAATATAATTGTTGCACTTGTATATATGGTAATAAAATGTATATGTATATGCATATGAGACACACATTATTCAAAAGTAAGTTAGAAGCAACTAAGGGCGAGCATCGGGTCAAACCCAACCCGAACCGACAAAAACCGACCCAGACCGAACCGAACCTGAACTGAAACCGACCAAAACAAAATAAATATACAAAACTGAAACCGAACAGAAAAAGCTCGGTTCGGTTCGGTTTCAGTCGGTTTGTCGGTTCGGGTCGATTTTCGGGTGGATTTGCTCAACCCTAGAAGCAACTATAACCACCTTTATTCTTATTATGCATATAACGTGCTAGTATTATTGTTTTATAATTACAGATGAATCATAGTACATGGATGTACAATATCCGACATTTTGATCCAACTTATTTGAAAGGGGTGCAAGATTTTCTTACCTTTGCTTAGAATAATAGGGTGAATAGTGGAGGTACTAAAATTTATTGTCCTTCTATAGATTGCAAAAATTTTGTAAGTCTTAAAGACATCAAAGATATTGAGTATCATTTGATTACACGTGGTTTTGTGCAAAAGCACACATGTTGGTCAAAACACGGTGAATTACTAGGTGATAACAGCACATCAAATGAGATTATTGATAATAAAAATGGTGATTCTTACATTAACGATGACTGCGAAAACTCAAATGAGATGTCTGATAATGTGGAGGATACGACTGGTGACATTGATCAAGAAAAATAGCAAACACTGCTTGAGGACTCACAAAAACCATTGTATGTTGGTTGCACAAAATTTTCTATTCTTTTAGGTGTTTTGAAGTTGTTTGGCGTAAAAGCAAAAGATAGATGGACGCATACAAGTTTCATAGACCTATTAGAGGCTGTGCATTAAATGCTTCCTAAAGATAATGGATTACCTATTTCGTTATATCAAATCAAGAAAATGATGTATCCAACGGATTTAGAAGTAGAAAGAATACATGCATGTCCGAATGATTGTATCTTATACAGAGATACGTATGAAAATATACATAGATGTCCTATTTGTAAAGAGTCGAGGTATAAAAGTGAAACAAAAATAAACAACAACGAAATGAAATATGCCCCCCCCCCCCCCCCCGGCAAATTTATTATGGTATTTGCCCATCATACCAAGACATGTGGCTCATTCACCTCAATGGAGAAATATTAATAATAAATATGAGTCAAATCGATTTTATATCGAAAGAGAAAATTACTCATATTTGAACTTTGAAATGTCCATAGAGGAAGACATTGTTATTAAACATTATCTATAGTTTTTAGCCAACAAAGACAATGTAAATTAATTGTATATTTTATAAGGAAAATTTTATTCTAATCAACTTCGTATTTGTTGTGGAAGTGATCATCACAACTTAATTGTATATTTGTTGTGGAAGTCATCACCCAAACCAATATTTTGTTTTTGATTTGTTGTTTTTTCCCATTCCTCTAAACTAAAGAAAATTTAACAAAACACCAACATCCTCGCATTGTCACACATCCTCATTTTATACCACCACCATTCACCACCATATAATGCTACTCTACGTCAACACACAAGAAACCAAAATCACAATCAGTCGATCTCTAAAAAGCTTGAAAGTGTATCGTTCAATTACACAACCAACATATCTGATCTACTCTTACTACACTGTCTTTCTTTTTGTTTGAACCGAATGGCTTCTGGTCGGCGGTTCAACGCTGGTCGACTAAAATCCAGAGTTGAATCCGGTCTAACATTATCCGGTCTAACATTCAAGCAATACCCATCTTACAAAGGACCGTTCACCACTCCGGTTCCCATTTCAACCGGGTCGAACAGGGTTTTAAAACATTGGTATTAAGGGATGCTTAAGGGTAATCTAGGCAAAGTGGCAAACTACATGTATAGTGTAATTATATTTGAAACTACAACTCTTGTGTATATATGTTTTCACACTAGACAGTTAGCTTGTATATAAAGTTATCAACTTTATAATATCAAAAACGATAATTAATAAGCTAAAACTGAACTTCACCAAAAGAAACATTAATAAACTGAATTCATTTACGGAATAGTAAAATTTTGAACCACAACTTAACTATCTCACGATATTTACACCGCAAACTATTTCACAAGTCGACTTGAACCCACAACCATCTGGTTTTGCTAGGGAGTTTCCCATATAGCAAATGATACTAATAGGACACAAGCCATTAATTGGTTTCAAATACTATAATTTAAACTTAGTGATTGTGGTTACATAGGTAACGAAGGATGATGAGATTGCAGATGAAGCCACCATTGATGAAAATTACATTGTTGTTATTAAGGTTGGTGTGGGATATGAAATGCACGAAAATTGTTAAATGTCAAATGGTGACTACATTGAACTGTCACCAAGTTTGACAGAAACATATTTCTTGCATGGGAAACATGGTTTCTTATAAACATGCAACATTGTTTAAGATGATTATTTATTTTTTTGGTTTCTTGGCTTGTGCCATAGGATAGGGATTAGTAGTTTAAATAATGGCCAATGACGTCCAAACACCGGAACGGATCTGTAAAACCGCGACTGTATTGGACCAGAAACCGAGTTGCCAAAACATCGGACCGATGACCGGGCTGAAATGTGTTCCTTCCGGTGCGTCGGTCCGGTCCATCAAAACATATAGGCTGATTTTGCGTAAGACCAGACCGAGGACTGAATATGAAGAAAAATGTGGGAATAGGATCGAACCGAAGTATGTTCGATCCGGTTTATCAGTTCGGTCTGTGATCCATTGCGCTCACACCTAGTTTAAATAAAAAAGATCACCGCTTGGAGTTATTTTAAAAAGCTTGACAACAGGAATAAAAGTGCTCTTTATAAAACTCGAACATGCATAAGATGATTCTTAGTTTTCGAAACTTGTATTCTTGATCTGAATTGAATTTAGATTAACTAACTTAATGTTTTTGAAACAGTCAGGTGCTGCAGGGACATGTGGCATATATAGACAACCATTGAAGACTTAATGGGGTGTTTAATTAGGAGAAAAGTGATCTCAAAACCTTTTAATGCCTTTTAATTAGGAGAGGCATTAAAGCATGCCTCTCTCCTATAAGAGGCTTATATCATAGTTATTATATACAGGAACTAGTTTGGATAGATTGGGTGACCAAACAAAGTTTTTAAAAATTGAAGCGAGTTTGGACAGATACTACTTTAAAGAAGAAAAGGAACTAGAATGAATGCGTGTATCATAGTGTTAAACAAGAACTAGTGCCTGCGCGTTGCTGCGGAGTCTAATGCATTATATTTCACCTTTAACACATCCAACGTGCATAATAAACAGCAGTACATAATTTTAAAAACAGATACAGTAATAAATACAGTAAGTAATTATGCAAAAAAGATAATTCTAATATAGAAATTTATTTATAGAAATTTACTTTTCATTAAAAAGTGGATTTAAACTTTGCTAAATGTTACATAAAGTTGTAATATATTGTGCCAATACATAAAGTGAGGGGATCATTTGACATTTATTAAAGCCATGATTCGATGGAAGATGCAAATATTATAGAGTTACTACACCCCTTCGATTGGATTGACAACCAATGATAGTACATATGCTTCCGTCAAATCTATATTATGACCATGCCCATCCGCTACCTGGTACATGAATTGTGCCATCCTCCCAAAGTTTGCTGCACACTCGCCGAACTCTTTCAAATATGTATTCGTAAGCCCTGCTCGTTCTTTGTTTAGCTTCTGCCATACCTTGATGATTAATGATCTCACATACGCTCTAGCTTCCTCTTCAGTTGCACCAGTCTCATGCATGTAGACTTGGATTGATTTTGGA